>JAEQBH010005714.1:0-87993 GCA_016808115.1 Tetrastigma voinierianum
ATAGAACTCATGGTATTAAATAATTCAAATGCTCACCACAAAGAAGCTCATGAGATATCAAAGTGAATAATATAGTTGAAACACAGAAAATGGGAAGTATTTTATTTTCACCTTCAAAAGAGCCCCATGAGAATGTTTCATAGATATTGTTATGAAGGGCATTGATTTATGCTGTCGTCACAGCCAACATTGTGATCTCTGGCATCAATCAAGAAAAATGAAAAATAAAGAATGAACTTTACTAATAAATGGATTGGAAGCCTTAACACTAATTAGTGTGTTTCTTTAGGTCCTAATAAGAAAACATATTATTTGATGAATGATGAAATGTTTTTCTTGAATGTGCTTCTTATAAAATTCAAATCAAAATATCAATTTTCTTATTACATCTTACGTTATTATTTGCCAATTAATTGTATCTAAAAATCCTCATGTTATTGATCAAAGATGGTGAGGCGTGATGTCTTTGTAGATGTACAACCACACACTTCTTCAAAGATAAGATAACTTACAGTTTGACATTAACAAATACCCGATGTGATATATCTTTGATGCACAAAAAAAGCAATTGAAGGCTTGAGTACAATATATTATATAAGTAGACTATATTACACTTATGATACATTATAACTAACCAATCCACAAAAAATTTGCTTGCAACTTTACAGAAGATATCTGCAATGGACCATCATATTAGCCATGAATCTACAAAATTATTCTGGATCTCTTTTCCATCATTACATCTATTATTTCTGTAAAAGCTTTATAATGGAAAAACTCTTAGCCTTCTCTATAGTTTATATCATACAGATATCAGCCTCAGATGTATGTTATCGTGGTGAAATTCAATAACAACTCCAAGTTTTTTGTTCTTTTGGCTGCAATCAAAGTGGGTCATGGGGTTCCTCAATGATGAAGGTAAAGCAGACACCTCATAGGCTCACAAAGCCCAAAGATTTTTTGCTAATAATTCTATGGCACGCTTCTTTCATGGGATCAAATGATCAAGCTAATAACTAGTAAAGAATGTGCCATTTAGTCCTGCAATCTTAAAATATGCATGGGGACTGGATTTATCATCACGCCATATTACTTTGCCACAATTACTATGGTCTTAATAGATGCCTCTAGGGTGGTCTATGTTGTCTTCTTATATAAATGTTTCCATTACAGACTCTTACAAATGATCGGAAATTAAACCAGTGCTAGATTATCAAAGACCAGGAATATCAAACTTGATATTTGGTGGGTTACCTCTAACCTCTTACATGAATTAGGCTCTCTTTTGAGCATCTGTATCTCCATATAGCAGTTGCAGTCCTCGTCAGCATCTTCAATTAATAGCTAAACTATATAATGAAACTCAAGTCAGTGACTTCTACTGGGCATATCTTATCGCATATGCTGGAGCTTGGTTATGTTCAGGCCAACAACGAATCTCTATTCTGACTTATTGCTTGGTAAACAATCAAATATTTCCATTTACGAATCTTTGTTATGGTTTATATATATTACTACACTATACATTACACTAAAGCGAATCCCAACGAAGACTGAGTTTATGTGGGTTTACAGTTTCATTCTATCATGAATATCTTGATATATGAAGTCATTTTCCATTACAACTAGGATTGTCATTTTAATGAAGTGTATTCCCACCATTAGGAGAGAAAAATTGAGATCATAAATGACGAGAAATTGTTAGAGATAAATCATACAATGTCATTTGAAGTCCTCTTACAAATAATGTGAACAAAAGTTCAAGATTCATTTAGAAAAATCTTTTAAATCAATTACAATATTCATTGTTGAAAAGTAAGCTAAGCAGATATTTAGATCATGGTATAGCCAAATCAATTACACAAAAGATCTCTATGGATTAGAGCCAATCTGGACACATATATTAATTGCAAGTATTCTTGAAGAGGGTGTCAGAATTTAACCCATATTTAAACATCTTAATGACCGATGAAATCAAATTTGAAATTATTTAATTTATAAATATTGATGATTTAAATCTTGGACGCTTGAAGAAACAAAATAACATGTTTTATAAGGAATTTGGGATGAAGATTGGAAAATTTTGCCTGAGCATAAAATCAACTTCTAGAACCTTTGGTTCACCAATTGACATATACTAAGATTTACAAAAATGTTTTTCTCTGGATAGAAGCACTCATAAGTTCTTGATGGTTGTTCCTTTCACTTCAACGTGAAAGAACATTAGATCATTGTAAAAGGGTAAGAATTACTTGATCTAGTACATATCTGATATAATTTTATGCATAGGTAAACTTGTATTATTCAACTAAGGCTAAACTTTCTCAGTTTTATTGGTAGTTTGTTTTCTGTAGACAACATGAATCATTATCAGAGCATATATTACTATAAGGAAGATGATGTGCTCTTTTACTCAAAGATCAAGCTAACAATTGTGGATATCTTTTCGTCAAGAACCACACTTTCAAATTCATAATGAAATCCCAAACAAATTATGTTGACACAATGAACTATTCATGGAGATGTTTAAACCATGGCACATCATATGATCGTATTGCAATTAAACAGTTAACGAATTCTGGAATAGATGATGTTCTTTATCAGAATCCACACGAATAGCTCTATCAAAACATCTTGACAATATGCTGAAGATAATGTTGCATGTATTCACAATCAAAGAGGTTATAATGAAATTTAAATAAGGGAAGTGATTTTCTGTGGTATTAGATACCAATTGTTTGGAAGGAGCATTATCACATCTATATGAGTAGCTAATTCGGTCAAGAAGAGATGGTTGTGAAGTACTAGAAAATTAACAGTCATATCTTAAAGTTAGTCAGTCATGGGTATCTTCAAACTCATTTAATCCCAAGAGATAGAAGTGTTAATATGGTAAAACTGATGAAATAAATGGGTATTAGGAGAAATCATTCTCACCTAGATGCTCATGATTGTTGGCACTGTATCTCCTCTTTATATTTTGCTTTAGAACTTGCAAAGATGTTATATACATTTTCATTCAATGCATTTAGTCAGTGAACTACTAAATAATATTTTCATTCCATTATTTCTTTGATTCCCTTTAGAAGTTAAATCTATCACGAAAACTGAGTTAAAGCTGATGAGGATCTTGAGTAGTGGTGGTTAAATCTTAGTTTTCTAATCAATCCTCATTAGGAATGATATAAGAACAAAATATCACTTTATTGCTTGTGTGACCTGTATGCACTTGCGATCGTTGACATTAGTGAGTCATTACCTCATATGAAAACAAATTTATATATATTCAGTCATCAAGCTTTTTAGAATATTGAGTTATTTAATTTCTAGTTGTTGTCTTTCTCAACTCAGTCGGTTTGTTCTATGTTGGTGAAAATCAAAAATTCGACGACTCGAACAAAAATTTGCTGATGCCAACTACGGGTTGAGCTAGGTTTGCCTGTGTGATGAATCTCACCACGTGCGTGGCGGCAACATAAGCATATTTCGAGTGCGACGCGATTACTATCAACATAAACCAGCTCATAACATAAATCTATTCAATCCCGATCTTCATAAACTTGATTGTGGTATGCTGTAAAGTACACGTTATTTGAGCGGCATTACATTTATCGTTTGATTCTAAATCGCACGCAGTGCTAAGTCATCAGTAATAAAGTGAATATTTTAAGTCTGTACTAAGATATATATTGCTTTCAGAGGCTGGGGATGAATTTGCATCAAAGAGTGAATCGAAGGAAATAGTGAGATTACAAAATACATGATTGAAAAGTTCACTATAAAAATGGCTGTGAGGAAATAAACGTGTTCTGCTCATCACTTTGCAGTTCAAATAAATAAGTATGGGATATGAGAACACAAAATTTTCAAGAGCAAATTAGGTAGCAATGAATTTCTCTAACATGACCACGACACCACACTTCTCCTGCAAATGATGGGTCTAAAGAGTACATGTGACTTGATCCTCTTTAGATGCATTTTTCTTTTATTTAGCCCATCTTGGGCGATTTTGCCCACATAGACATGATAATGTGACCTTCTCAAATAATTAATGCCGATATCAATTAGGCGAGAATTCCTCGCGATTTAGAATCTGCCTTATCTTTGCGGTTGAGATTGAACTTATCTCTTGGTGAAACCTCCCTCAAAATTCTTGCTAGATCAATGGAGTGGATCCTATGCCTTTGAGATACATAAATGCTTGGAGAACCTTAAAAGTCGAGAGACAGTTTTCATAACGATATGCGCGAGTGATCCAAAAGGGGTCATTAGTTCAAATAATATCATGATGTCTACCCCAGTGACCCACTCTTTCTTGCTCTGAATTTGATCCATCTCTGCTGTCACTCGAGGGTTCTGAAATTAGGCAATAGTGTGTAAGCTCTTCCCAGAGTACTAAACCAAGTATATTGGAAACTGGCTCAATCATGACAACCTGATCAATCTCAGTTTCATACCCCAGCTCAACATTAAATATTCTAAACATAATAATCTAACATAGATTCTTCGGAGGGAGCTTAGCCTTTTCATTGGATCACAGATGACAACTAACTGTTGATCAACTCAATTGTTAGAAATTCTATCTCAAAACTTAAGATAAATGATTCTAGAAAAATTACCAAATTAAAAGTTAGTTTGAACATAAATAGAAGCGTTTTACAATTCATCATTCGAATCGATTGAATCACTACTCCTAATAAAAAATACAATCAGTAAATAAAAGTAAGGAAAATAGTCAAAATAAAAAATATATACAGTGAGGACGGTTCTGCAACACAAAACACCAGTGTTAAGCGGTTCTGGAGTTGTGCTTTCTCTATGAGCTTCTATTTATAACCTGAATCTTGGGATAAAGGCATAGTGAGGAATCACGCGCTTAATATGAGTCACTGACTGGTAGTCGTTCGTGGTGATGTCATGGCGTGGCGACATGAGTTTAACAGTGATGGATTCAGTCGTGCGACATTAGATTCATTGTTGATTCTAATTTTAATGATCAGTCAATCTGAGCATCTCAAATAGTATTATTGATCCTCTGATGCCGTGTAGCTACTTTTTTGGTGTTGCGACATTGGATGTGTGAATGTTAATATGATCTTTCAACTTGGTGCTGGATTCGGAATTATTGAGTTGTTGCTAACTTTGATGTTGAGTATGTTAGTTAGTTCATCACGATCTTAGCCTAATGTAAAACATTGTTTGATATGTGATTGAATCTCTTAATCATTTTGAAGCCTCTATCAATGTGGCAGGTTGATGTGCATGGTGTTGTTGGTTAAACCCAGTCTCGTGTGTGGCATTTCATGGATCTATTGTCGTCGTAGGCGCCATGATATCTTCGATCTTCGTGGTGATGTGCGGGTATTATTCATTAAACCCACTCTCGGCACACTTTGATTTGATATCGAGACATTGTTCATTCATCTTCGCGGTTGAACTGTTCTATTAATAAGCGCGATCTGTGGTGATGTCGACATGAATCAGTGTTAATACCACTTGAAAAATCCTTGTTGATGTTCCGACGTTGGGTTGTGTTTCATGAGCAGTGACATTTCAGTGCTTCTCGCTGACCGATGTGGTATTCGCCAATATGGAGCGATGAATCTCGATGTGGTTGACTCTTGAGGTACTTTTGATAATCACGACATTGGTTTGGGTGTGCGCCTTGTCTTCATTGATGATGTTTGACGATAACTCTCTTTGCTTCCCTCTTCCGAGTGACTCACCAGGCTATGCGACTGTAGTAGTGTCAAGACCTTCTACCACGGTGTGCGACATTGGCTTACTACCACATAATCCTCTTGTTCACTCTTTCTCTTAATTAATATACTATTAATTCTCTAAAGCATAAATCTGTTGAAACTCCATAGTACATTAAACTGTGATTTTAAAGCTGACTGCCTTTTAAAGAGTGGCTTAAAAGCTAGATAGATTTTATTTATCAGTTATATCAAAGAGATAAAACTAACACATTTCTCTAAGTTCTTTTTACTGCTGGATAAAAGAAGCTGATGAAATTTATGTTAAAATATAACAAAGTGTTAATCTACTAGAATATTTATTCAAGTCATTTCTTATATTGCATTAAAAACTAATGTAGATTAGATACAGATTGAAGGGACATGACAACATGAGGAGAGTATGCTTTATATATTATGATCTAATTAAAGATAATATTGTACTCTTTCCCTTTAATCCATGTTTAAATCACATTGGGGTTTTACTAACAGAGTTTTTAACAAGAAGTCTAACAAACTGGTAATCTGTATATAAAGTGTTATATTATTTCTCATTTATATGAGGTTTCTCCCTTTGGGTTTTACATAAGGTTTTATAACATATTCTTGATAAAGTGGGAGTCTCAAGCCAGATATTTGGCATAAATAAGGTTCTTGTGATGACAGCCACATTGATTATATTACTTAGGCTTTTATGAGACTTCTTTATGACTCCATGAAGTTCACTTAGACGCTTTGATTAGAGAAACTATAAAAGGCTTTCTGCAGTCTCTTAATATTACAATATAAGTGAAATATCGTTTGGATCGTATATAAATCAACTATTTATATCTAAACTTGAGTGGAAACTTGAGTTATTTATGGAATCCATTTTATTCAATTTTGATTACATTTTTAATGAATTTGTTTGATCAACTAGTCATTGTCACTTGTGATCCAGTTATGGAAGGCTAAGCTCCCTCTAGGAAGGAATTGGTGTTTTGATTATCATTTTGTAAATATTTAAATGGTATTTGTGGGTTGAATGGCCCGGTGGTTGAGTGATATTAACCTTTAAACGTTCTAATTATCGTAAATCAACACCCAAAAAGAAGTTATGGGATTATGTCTTTGCTCTGATTTCCAGGATCCCTCAGTGATGGAATGGGCTGCATACCGATGGCGACAACAGGGTATACTAAACACCTTTAGAACTAAATCACCACTCTAAATATACTATGATGAATCATGGGTGATGATTCCTTTTCTGACTTCAAGGTTCCTTTCTAGGTGATGATGAAAGTGTGTTCTGACATAAGGACCATCTGGTTAATCATTTAATAATTAGAAGTTCATCATAATTTGAAGATCATTTGATATATATTATTATCAGGAGTGATTGTTCGATCAAGAGAATAGATGAGATATAATTAAATTGAAGGAGGCTTGTGTTATCTTTGTCTATAGAAATGACGGGGCTTAGGTTATGAGAAAATAGACATAAATCTGGTTTAGGAAAAACTAGCAAGATCTTGAAAGATGATCAAATCCTAAAGTAACTTTTAGACCATGCATGGTTTAGGAATATGGTGTTTGAAGTGAAATGTATATAGTCATGAGGTGTTCAAATATCTTTACTCTTCTCTTGGACAAATCATTCAAGTCCATGACTACATTGCGATTTTTAACCTCATAATTTGATGATCATAACTTGATCCCATTCAGGTAATTTATTTTCATCAGTAAAGAACTCTAGTATTCAGCCTAAATTGTCTTTTTCATTAAAAATTATAATACTTTGTTCCATTTAGGCTAGATTAATCAATCTTCAAGTTAGAGGTTCAAATAGTGATAGATCTTAGTAGTAGGGTACTGATGCCAGTACTCTCATCGATCCCTATGAGGAATGATATACGGACTTATCCAGCTTCTTACGTATTTTGTTGCTTAAGTTTGGGCAAAATTAAATTTTTAGTATATTATCATAAGCGGCTTAACAAAAATAATATTATTCAATCCGTTGTTGGCATTATTTCTTGGGGATTTTAAGCAAATCTCTAGTATAATAAATTGATAATCAGTTCAAAATTTAGTCTATATACAAAAATATCGATCCATAATTTTGGTCATGGATTAATAAGACTATGATCCTTTGATGAATTATTCATAGCGAAATAGAGATGACGATGGAGTACAGGAGACATGAAATTTTGTGTATTGTCGAAGAATGACTAGTCCTTAATAGTATCAGAAATGGGGTGAGTTGCGTTTTTAGGCGGTCATCAGGATTTTGGTATTAAGAGGATTAGTATAAGTTTAGATCAATATTCCAACCAAAAAGACATAATTGTTGTTTGCTCTTATCAATTGCAGAAAAATCAGTAAGAAAAAAATAGTTTATAATTGGAAGGAAGTGGATTAAGTTTCTATCCACGCTGGAAGCTAATCAAGTTATAATCAAAATCTCTAGTAGACACTTTGAGATTTTGGTGTGTATAATTTTAGGTGATTCTTATATGCATAGAATATTAGGAGATGATTTATTGCCACTAGACATTGAGCTAGAGAAGACAGTGGGATCTAAGAGAAGAGCAGGCGGAGCCGGCAGTGAGCGAACGTCGAAGATAGCAGTATTCTATGTGGTCACGGTAGACCTCGGTAGGCGAAAGAACAATGGAAGATTTCTAGATACCAGTGATAAGGGAAGAGTACTCAGTAGTGAGGCAACCATCCATAGAGGCAAACAATTTTGAATTGAAGCCTGCCTTGATTACTATGGTACAGCAACATCAATTTACTAGGCACCCAAGTGAAGATCCAAATGAACATCTGGGCAGATTCTTAAGAATGGCTAACACAGTGAAGCTGAATTGGGTTAATCCTGATGTGATCAAGCTACAGCTATTTCCTTTTTCCTTAAGGGATATAGTAGCAATCTGGTTTGATTCCTTACCCTATGGCTCAGTGAACAACTGGGAGAAACTAGTAGAGGCATATTCAAGCAAAAAGAAGATGAATCATTGTATAATGCCTAGGAAAGATACAAGCAATTACTAAGAAGATGTCAAATGCATAGTATTGAGCAAATGACTCAGATAGATATCTTCTACCATGCTATGAATTACACTTCGAAAGGAACTGTGGATGCAGCCTCTGGTGGTGCATTCAGAAGGAAAAGTGCTGAGGAAGCTACTCAGCTTATTGAGGAACTAGCTAAGAGCAACTACAAAGATCCATCTGAAGCTTTAGGGAGCAGTAGTAGGCTGAGATGAGGTGGAGTAATTGAGTTGAACAAAATGTCAGCCATTGAAGCTCAGCTAGACACAATAATGTACAGGTTGAATAACCAAGAAAGAAGAGGTCATCATGTAATGAAGTGGGATTTGTTGAAGAAGCTGAGTAGAAAAGTATAGTTGAACAAGGACTTGCTCATGAAGGTCCATACAATGTTGAGGAAGTTCAATATATTAATGGAAACAAGACCTATAACTTTAAGCCAAACAACAACCTTCCAACCCACTACACACCAGCCTTGAGGAACCATGAGAACTTTTCTTATGGAGGTGGAATGTAGCAAGGTCCAAGACCAGCTCATAATTTCCAGCAGAATTATGCTAGACCTGGTTTCCAAGGATAACAAGAAGGTGTTCAGAGAGTAGACAATCCAGGACAAAGGAGATCCTAGTCCTTTGAAGATCAGATGTTAACTTATATGTTTGAGAATAATAGGATATTGAACCAACATGAGCAGAAGTTTGTTGAACTTGTAGTGTTTTAGGCAAACACAACTGTGTTTCAGGCCAATACAAATGCCTCCCTGAAGAATTTGGAAACTTAAAAAGGGCAACTATCTCTAGCTATGCAGAATTAGTCTAAGGACTCTTTCCCTAGTGATATAAAGAAGAATCCAAAGGATTGCATGGCTATTACACTAAGGGGTGGCAAAGAGTTGAAAGGCAACAAAGAAGCTGAGAAAAAACAAACTGAGGTTGAAACTGTGATTAGTGCCCAAAAGTGCTATTTTGAGCCCTATTTTTAATAGGTTTTGAGCGCTTTTTGTGTACTAATTGTTATAATTAACCCAATTGACATGTTCGGGTCCCAATTGTACCATCGATCATATTTTGTGGCTTAATTTTTAGCTTTGCAAGCTTTAATGCCAAGTTTGTCGAAATACGGAAGCATGAAGAATTCCGTAGAACTTAGCATTACAAATCAAAAAATCGAAGAAAAGAATATCGTAAAAGGAAAAGAAAGAAAAATACATGAACTCGCATGAGTAGCAGCCAGGAGCAATGGAACAAAGAGCGCTGATGAACAAAGGCCAAAATTCTCGCTACGCCGAAAATTCACTATGATAGCGAAATCTCGCTACCAGCCGAAATTTTCTCGCTCTCGCTTTTGTGTTCAAACGACTTCGTTTTGGTTTTTCTCCTTTCTACCCTCATTGTAATTATACTATTTAGGATTGATTGGTATTTTCACTTGTTTGTAAGGCTATATAAGCCATTGTAATACACTGTTGACCTAAGTTTTTTATTTTGGAAGGAAATATACGGGCCCCTATTTTTTGCCCTCATTTTCTCTCTCTTTCTCTCCTTTCTCACTTTCAAGGCCACCTCTAAGAATGACAACTGAGGATGAGAGGCTAAAACCCTTTCCTCCTTGAAGTGAAGGTTGTCAAGTACAAGATCCGGCTAATGGTGGTTCCCCCGTTTTTCACGTAGGTGCTTGACATTTTGGTTCCAAATTTTCAACTCTAGGTTTAAAGCTTGATGTACTTTCACAATACTTGGCAAGCTTTGGTTCAAAGGTATTCTTAGCTTTAGATACATTAATATCCATTAGTTGCTCTTTACTAGCCACTGGAGGTAGGTTAAGGGGTTATATTTTCACTGCAGATGCATCCTTGATCAATACTTGGTAATCTTTTAGGTTTTAGTGGATGCTTATTATTAGATCCATTAAGATTCATTGGGCTGCCTTACGAATCATTGGTAGGATGAGTCAAGGTGATAGATTTTCACCGAAGGAAACCATAAATGCTAAATAAATGCTTTCTATCAAAGGAAAATTAGGGCTTAGTTTTTAAAGTTAAACAGATCCGATTCTGAGATGACTATATATGTCATCCTCCTTAAAAATGAGGAAATGAACCCAGGACCTCTGCTAAATTTCTAGGTTCAAGTGGCCCAATGCTTCAAGGAGTTCTTTTATATTTATTTCGCTCTTATTTTCGGGCTTGCAAACCACCAACCCCTCAGTTATCACCACCTTAAAATCTAAACCAAATTCCACCATTTTTTACTTCACTTAAATCATTTGTACGAAGAAACCCATCCATGTGTTCACCCTGTGACCACTATAATCGCAGCAGCTTGTTACTAAGCACAGAGGAATTTAGGCTACAAATTTTGTTGATTTCGGATCACCCTACTGTGGCACGAATCAAGTGGCGTCGTTGCCGGGGATGGTGCCTAAGTGCATTTGACAAGATGTGGAACACTTGTGATCATCATCACAAGTTTTGGTGAATTTCTTTTATATTACTGTCAGTTTTTTTTATTTCAATTTAGTGTGAAAAAAAAAAAAAAAAGTTGTTGCAGGATTGTTTTAGTTAATCTTGTGTTGCCTGCTTTTATTTAATCATGTTCTAAAGGGGCTGAACTAGAACCCAAATGGAACACCTAAGGGGAGAACAAGATAGTGAGTACCTCGAGAGAAGCCTCAGAGCACACATGTCCACGAGGAACCATGTAAAACCTAGCATGGCAAAATCAAGAACCTCGGGGAGAAACTAAACCTAACAGTCTAGTGAGGGACTATAGAGACCAATGGATGAGTGCACCCGCTCTATGCGTGGTTCTCAACTTATGCACCTCCCGGCTTTCCACATGTTACCTCAACTCCTCACACCACAATAACACGCTTAATTCTCCAAATGAAAGGTTAACACGAACTTGAGAAAACTAGTGGATAATTTCAAAGAGGAGCAAAGGGTAGTGAATGTCCAGGCCAATCAAGAAATTAACACAGTGGAGAGCTCCCTGAACAAGAAATTGGATGGGTTTCAAAGCAAAATTGATCAGGAATTTGACATCCTGCAGCAATCCATTTCATATCAAGAGGAGGAGAATCTGGAGGAAGAGTGCTTTACTGAAACAATTTTGGGGGAGCAGGCTCAACTGCAGCCTCAAGAGGAATTGAAAGTGGAACTGCCAGGCTCCCGAGGAACCGCAGGATGCGCCGTAATCAAGTGTTGCTTCGCCATGGAAAAAAAAGAAGTTAAGCAACCTCTCCATTGTTAACCGAGGAGAGCAAAGGATTGAAACAGCCGAAGCGGACCCAAGCAGCCTATCATTCAACCAATCCTATAAATCAGATTCGTGCTTTGCCTAACCCCAAATAGCCCACGCCGGCGGTGTGTACATACACGCCATGACCAAAGAAAATCAAAACCTCCGCAGCATTCCGCCTCCCAAAGCTCATGCCGCCCATCACCAGCTCGTAAAACTCGAATATTAATGGCCACTGTATTAGCCACTCTTGCCATTACATCAAAAAAACAATGGCAAATGTCACATCGCATGGCACAAAGGGAAGCGGTTCGTGTCGGCTTGATTGGGGGCACCCGAACCCTGAGATTTAAGCTCCGCCACCCAAAGAACCCCAAAGGCCTAAGGAGTGGCTTGTATACATTTCCCTACTTTTGTTTTAATTTTCTCCTTGTTTTATTTATTTTATTTGGATTTCTATAAGTTTTCTTTACTTTCCTAATTTTTAAGCAATCTTTGTTCTTAGCTTGTTTTTCACTTTTCTCAATTTTTCTTAATTTTTCTTATATTAATTTTTTGCAGCTTGGGTTAGTAAATTCTTGAAGGCACGTAAAGATCAGAGCAAAGAGGTGAGAATTGGCAATTATAGCGAAATTTTCAAGCAAAACTACGTAAATTTTCGCTATAAGTTTAAATTTCGCTACATTAGCGAAATTTCGCTTATGTAGCTTAAAATCAGACATTTATTCCCCACTACTGTACAAAAATGAACAAGAACGCTCATTTAAAAATATATATTTTATTTTAATTATTTTTATTTGTCTTTAAAAAAATTATTTTTATTTTTATTTTTATTTTTCTAAAAATTGTTGTCTCTAAAAAATAAATAAAAAATTTAGTTTTATTTTTTTAATTATTATTATTATTAATTATTTTATTTTACTTCCAAAAAAAGCAAAAGAAAAGAAAGAAGAAAAAGAGAATTGAAAGCCATGCACTTTGCCTTGAAACCCGAACACAAATCGAGGGGTGAGATGAGAAGCTCAGCCCAAGGTCTCTAAACCTTCACCGGTCAGGAGTCACCGACTTCATGGTTCGCACGGGTGGATTGGTAGGGCTGAAGCAGTTGTAGGAGCTTAATTTTCGAAATCATTCAAGTCCCGGTGAAGCCCTCAAGAGTTAGTGGTCGATGACCTTTGACTTGATGCCCAAAACCTTGATTGGTCAGAGTCATCTAGACCCCCTGCTACACCCGACTTCTGTGAAGTCGAAGTTTTCGAAGACGCACCCTACAATACAATCGAAGTAAGAAATAAGAGCAGAATCGAATCTACGAGTTGGTCATCAATTTAAGGTCCCGCGTATTGTCAGAGGGAAGGCTTTGCAAATCTCTATCGTCTGGGTACCTTTTAAACACATAGATTTTGCCAAGCTCAGCCGACTTCCTAATCGACGTCGCTCCGAAACTTCATTACTATATGGCAATTGTTCTCTCATGATGGTTTTGCATGTAGTCTAAATTTTTCATAATCGGGCGAAAAGCCTCACTCAGACACACACTTTTTGAATAGAATACTACTTTTGCAAAAGCATAGCTTGCATACCCTTTTTTTATTTTTAGCATTACTAAGGGACTAGCAATGTATCGGTCAGGCGATTAGCACTCAAAAAGTGCTATTTTCGAGTCCTATATTTAAGATATGTTTTGAAAGTGCTTGCACTAATCATATTATTGCCGATTGACATGTACAGTCCATTAGTATTACCGATTTTGTTTCAAGGTTGTTTTTGTAGTTTTGGTGTGTTTCGTAGTTCTCCACCATCATATCAAGCTTCGCATCAGATTTCAGGCCGACTTATGTTGAGTCTGCATGAATTCCTCGACGCATTTCCATCAAGCCTGGATGAAGCAGCACAAGCTTAGAAGAGTGGAGAAATGCAGAAGGCGATTGTGGCTTGAAATTTCGCTATGGCATAGCGAAATTTTACAATGATAGCGGTACCCCGCAATCATAGCGAATTTTCGCAGCCATAGCGAAAATTTCCCGCTATGGCTGTCTCGCTATGATAGCGAAATTTCGCTATCATAACGAAAAATTACCGGCTCACTCCACTACGTAACGCAGCTTGCACCCACCACATCTACTTAGAGGAGGAGGCAAAGTCAGTGAGGCAACCACAAAGAAGGTTGAACCCACATATGCAAGAAGTGGTTAGAGCATAAGTCTTAAAGCTGCTGCAAGCTGGCATCATATACCCTATATCAGACAACACCTGGGTGAGTCCAACCCAGGTAGTACCTAAGAAATCCGTGGATAAATCCACAAGGCATACGAAAAAGGAGAGAAGATACCCACTCGCCTTACCACAGGGTGGAGGGTATGCATTGATTATCGCAGGTTAAATGAAGTAACGCGGAAAGATCACTTCCCTCTTCCAATTATGGATCAACTGCTTGAGAGGATTTCTGGCCACCCTTTTTATTGCTTCCTGGATGGTTATTCAGGATATTTCCAAATTGAGATCGGGCCGCAGAGATCGTGAGAAGACAACTCACCCGTCCATTTGGCACGTATGCATACGTGAGGATGCCCTTGGCCTTTGTGCGCTCCCGCCACATTTCAACGATGTATGCTCGCAGATTTTCAACATTTGGCCAGAACGCGCATATGGAGGCTTACATGACGATATTACGCTTATGGAGAGAATTTGAGGAGTGCCTAATCAACCCGAAACCATCCCGATGTGCATAGAGAAAACCTAGTGTTGAATCGGGAGAAATGCCATTTTATGGTTAGCTACATTGTATCAGCATACCATTTCGTAGAAAGTGATCAAGTTGATAAGGCAAAAGTTGACTTGATTTCTCCAAACTATCCCCACCTACGAATGTTAAGACTGTGGAGGCAATTTTTGGGGCATAAATGCCAGAGGTTCATACAGATCTCTCAAAATCGCTGCCAATTTTATAAGCTTCAAAAGACGCTACATTTGAACGGGATTCTAATGTCAACAAATCTGCTTGAAGAACTCAAGGCTTATTTAACCACTCGCACTAATATGAGGGCCCCTAACTGCGTGCTAATTCGAGGTTATACGATGCAAATGACCTCGCATTCGGCGCAAATTCCTCGACAAAGGCATGAACCAGATGTGCGCATTATGCTAGCAAAACATCTGAATTTAAGCCTTCGAGGAATTACACTACCACCGAGAAAGAATTGATGGCGAGTTTATGCCCCGACGTTTCTCGTTGTTTATTTGTTATTAGGGGCAGAAATAATTATCTTCATAGACCATTCAAACTTTGAAATATCTCGTCACGCTAAAATGCCAAGGTTAGCTTATTAGGCGGTCCTCTTACTACGTGAACAACCCGCAAACAGGATAAAAAGGGGTAGAAAATGTTGTCATGGATCACCTCTCCGTATCAACCATAGCACACAACACCCATAACCCCCCCAATTCGACGAATTCCCTGAGGAGTCTCTATCGTGACAAGGTTCTGGTTCACCCATATAGCCAACTTTTTAGTAACAAGGGAGTTGCCTACAGAATGGAAAGCACAGGACAAGAAGTTCTTCCATGCAAAAAACCACTCCTACTATTGGGAGGAGCCCTATTTGTTCAAATATTGTGCTGATCAGATAATCAGAAGGTGTGTGCCGGAAGGAGAACATCAGATACTTCAAACATCGCTTATGACAAGCAAGTTCTCGTGGAGGTCATTTCGTTTCCCGTAAACGGCAATGAAGGTGTCAAAGCTGGTTTCTATCGCCATCTTTTTGTTTAAGGATGCTTACGCCATATGCAAACAATGCGACAAATGCCAAAGGTTAGAAAATCTCGCCGTCATATGATGCCACCGAATCCTATTCCTCGTTATCGAAGCCTTTTGACGGGGCATCGACTCACGTGGACCATTTCCCACTTCTTCCTGCATACTTACATCCTCGAGCTTCACTATGTGTTAAAGTGGGTGGAAGCAGTGCCATGTAGAGTAGCAGACCACAAGACCGTATTGAAATTCTTGAAGGAGAACATTTTCTACAGATTTAGAGTTCCCAAAGCCATAATCAGTGATGGAGGTTCACATTTCTGCAACAAACCTTTTGAGAATCTCCTATCCAAGTATGGTGTCAAGTTAATAAAATTGGCCACCCTACCATCCTCGCACTGCTGGCCAAGTAGAGTTAGCTAACAGGGAAATTAAGACTATATTGATGAAAGTGGTGAACTCAAACAGCTCAAGCTTCTAGATTCCTTGTGGGCATACAGAACAACGTACAAGACCATCCTTGGAATGTCCCCCTATCGCCTAGTTTATGGCAAGGCCTGCCACCTGCCGGTGGAAATTGAATATAAGGCATGGTGGGCAATTAAAAATTGAATCTGGACATGGGAAGAGCTACCAAGAGACTCCTTGATCTCAATGAGCAGAGGAGTTCAGAATGATCCATACAGGATCGAAATTGCGAAGGACAAATTAAAGAAGTGGCATGATCAACTCATAACCCGGAAGAACTTCAAACTGGACCAAGTCCTACTCTATGACTCCAAACTCCACCTTTTTCCGGGCAAGCTCAAATCAAGATGGATTGGACCATTCATCGTTCAACAAGCATACCCCAATGGTTCAGTAGACCTACTCAATCCAAATGATAATAGAGTGTTCAAGGTCAATGGATAGAGAGCGAAGCCCTATGTTGTGCAGCAGACTGCAGACAGGGAGGAAATTCTCCTTCTGGATCCTCCTTGAGCCCCTCAGGCTATACATTTAGGAGTGGCTCCTGCAGTGTCTCAGAAGCCACTAATTTAATGGCTTAGTCTTGTTTAGGTTTCCATTTTGTTAATGATCTTGTCAGGATCAGTCAAGGACTTGTTTTTCTACGCAGTCAAGTGTGCCTCACAAAGAAGACGCCCACTTCACTAAAGAAGATTCCTCGCCGCCCAGTCGAGAGGATGATCCTTCTCCTGCCGCCATCTGAGGAGGTACCACTTCCTCCACTAACTTTCTCGTTTCATTACCGGGATAGTTAGTGTTGGAAGTGATGTTCATACTTTTGATTGTAGTTTTACTTGTACCACATGCCCAGCAAAGCCCATTTTTGTTTATGAAGAGGCTTGTTGTTTACTTCTCTTTGCAAAAGTCAAAAATTTTGTAAATTCACCTTGATATATATAATACAAATCTATTTTTCTACACTTTTGCATCTCATTTTGCCTTTATATTATCGTGGGTTTCGCCTCTTCCCCGTAAATTCGGGAAGTCAAGCACTGCATTTATATCAAATGCCAGAAATTTGGTTCCATGCCCCTCGAACAGTTTCTTGGTTAGTTGAAGACCCCGGTAATACTCCCTATCTTCCACCATTCTCCACCACACACACACCATTAGTTTTCATCAACGGGTTAAGAGGCTGCATTTTTACTTTACAAAATCGCCATAGCATCGCCAAGGCCCATAATAGATTGTAGTTCCTTAAGAAAGAAGGCCACAATGAGTCTTCCAAGGAAAAGAAAAGCCAAAAGAAAAAGAAAAGAAAGAGACAAGAAGCCACGTCGTTTGCCTTGAAACCCGAGCACTGGCCCGAGGGTCTACGGCAAAGCCTTAAAGCCTGGGTGCCCTAAACTAACCTGGTCGGGAGTCACCCGACTTGCTCGCTATATGGGTGGACAGTGAGTTTAGCGAGTCAGGGTGCTGGATTCGAAATCATTCGAACCCGTGAAACATGTAGAGCTCAGGGTCGAAATATCCTTGTAACTGGATGCCCTAAACCATAGGTCAGTCGAGTCGCTTCTGCGGATCCCTCGCTACACGAACTCAAGCCGACCAAAGATTGCACCTCATAATATAATAAGTATGAAATAAGTGTAGAACTGAATCTATTTAGGATGGTCAACATGTCTAAGTGCTCGCAAGAGCTCTGCTAGGGAGGTAGCTTAGCAAACTATTGGTGCAAACCGATCACCTAAAAACACTTAGATTTTGGGTGGAAATTCAGCTAATTTCCTAGGAATAAATGTCGCCCCTAAAACTTGCTCCTATACGGCATTTGTTCTCCCAAGTCAGGTCTTTATATTAGTGAGTCCTTATTGGTCATACTAAAGGTTGGGCATTATTTGCACATACTTTTGAAATGCATTGTACCATTTTTGCAAAACATATCCTCAAAGGATCTTCCTTTTTATCATCATAAGGACTACAGCAATGTCTCTGTTGAGTGGGATTACACTCCAAATAAGGCAATATCGAGTCTTGTTTATAAAGTGTGCCATGCTACTTTTGTGTACTAATCAACTTCAATAACTCAATTGTTACATCAGTCCCAAATTTCTTTGCTACTCGATCACATTTTGTAGCTATTTTAGTAGTTTCCTAAGGTGCCGAATGCCTTCTATTTCTTCAATTCGACTCAAACACGATGAACCCGAAACAGATTCGAAGACGCATGATCAAATCGAGGAAATTCTGAGCAAATTCTATTAAAGAAGGGAGGAGCAAACCTGTTGAAATTTTGGGTTGTACGGCAACCTCGCAATTTGCAGGTTGCGAAATTTCACAACTCCGCGAAATTCTCAGTTGCCAATTTTCGCAACCTCGCGAACACCACCGTGCCTCACCGTGCTCATGATCACATCCACTTGTCGGGTGGTTTTATACAGTTTGCCCTTATGTAATTTTGGTTCTTTAACACACTTTTGTAATTTCCTTGTAATCGGTGCACCTATATAAGCCGCATCGCTTGTAATCAAATCAACTTTTTAGCATTCCATCAATCAATCAAGGAAATCGCACGGCTTCCTTTCCCTCCTCGCCGGTGGTGATTTTCTTCTTCTCCCTTCACTTTCTTGCATTTTCTTGGTAGCCAAACACCCCTTGATGATGACAAATCAAGGGATGCTTGGCTAAAACCCTCTGATCCTTGAAGGGGAAGGCCACTGGGTGTTGTTTTTAGGCTTAGCTGCATGTTCCTCCCATGTTCTTCATGTGGCGATTTAAGGGTATTTGTGCTCCCGCTTCTCACCTTAGTTAAAATTCTTAAGCATGCTCTCCTAATGTGTATTTGGCAAGTTGGGTTCGTTGATACTTTCACTAGATCCACTGAGAGGCCCAAGCATTGGCTTCCTATTAGTTATTATAGGGTTGTGTTTTTTAGATGTGTTTTCACTATTAGGGACATTTATGCCTAATAAAATGTTATCTTTCAAAAGGAAAACACTTAGGGTCTAGATTTGAAAGCTAAATGAAGATCCGGTTCGGTAAATGACTATATGTCATGCTCCCTAACGCGAGGATAAAGACTCGAGGACATGTCGGTTAACTTAGAACCCTAAGCCCAGTGGCCCGAGACTTCAAGGATTTCTCTCTCAACTTTTTACATCAGTTATTTCAGTCTTCAACCATTCACACACACTGTTTTCCACAAACCTTATAAATCCAACGAGAAAACACCATTTTCAATGCACTGTAACTCTTATCTCAATAAGAAAAACCTATCTCAGGTTGTAATTCTAGAGCCACTCATACAAGCAGTGAAGCCATACGCTCGAGGGGAATCCTAGGTTATAAATTTTGTTGATTTTGAACACCTACTTGGCATAAACGAATCACATATGCACTTTCTTAATATCATTTCAAAGATATACTCATTCCATATAATCATTTCAGATTTATTTGGTATACTACCAAAACACTTGAAATAAGGATAGAGGGTCAGTGAACAAACCGAAGCTATCGACTCTCGCTTCCTCTTCCTTTCGTCTCTGGGCCTTAAAGTTAGCGATCCTCACCTGTCCCTAATCAATAACAATTACGCCACTCTTAGTGGATAAACAATTATTAAACATTTTTAGTGAACGACGATTAATCTTCGTTAACGGTCTTGGGTTAAGACATTAAGTCTGCCCAAAGATGAACTCGCTGAGGTGGCGAGGTACGGTACATTTTTCATTTAATTTTATCCTTATTTGAACCCCTATCAATCATTTATTAGGGTCCTTAAACTATCGGTGTACGAATACGAGGTGTTTGGAAACAAAATCCAAAAATTTGTTCATCAGGAATGAAAGAACTACGCCACAAGATAACCCTCCGTCGTGGCGCACTCGATGGGTGCCTCAGCACTCCTGGCCACGCGACGAGGCATCCCACGCTGTGGCGTAGGTTTATGCCGCGGAGTGGGTTCCCTACACTGTGGCATAGGAGCCCATTTTGCCTAGATTTTTCTGTTTTTCCCTTTTTGCGATTTTTCTCCAAAAATCACCCCAAAATCCAAATTAAACTCTAGAAATCACTCCCAAAGGCATTCTAATATCATCCTAAACCAACCATGAGAAAAAACCTATGGATGGATAGGTTTTTTTAACCCAAACATCATTTAATAAATCTAAGGTTTGGTTCTTACATCAAATCCCCTTGCACTTGAAGCCTTAGCCTTTTTCCTCCTTCCTTTTTGCAAGATCTTGAACAAACATGGAGAGATTCACACAAATGTCCAACTATTTCCAAAACCCTAGCCTTTTCTCCTCACCTACTCTCTCAAAATACGGTTTGTGCTCAAAATGAGCATTCTAAGACCACATTTGGTCTTATTTCCCTATTTAAGTGTAAGGTCATGTTTGGCTTACACAAAAATTCCATTTCTCATTTTTCTCCTTTTTAGTCTTCATTTCACTTTCATTTATCACTTAATTCACTTTATCATTTAAGCTTATTCTATTCTTGACCCTTAGGTCCTTATTTTACCAATTCCAAATTTTCTCTTTTTATACTTGGGTTTATTCCGGGTTCAATCAATTTCTCGTTTTAGCATATAACATTTAATCATATGCTCACATTTTCATTTCACTTTTCACAATTTAACAGTTTTTCCAGAAAAACCCAAGTTTGGCTCAATTCATAACCGGAATATATAATAAAATTATTATAAAAATTCTAGGGTATTTTTAGGGCGTTACAATTATTTTGCTAAGTGAACAATTTCGAAACCTGGAATTTGTACAAGATACAAGGGCAAATTTGGAATTTGCGAAATAAGGACCTAAGGGTCAAATGAAAATAAGATTATATGCCAAAGTGGAATAATGGGAGTGATAGGAGACTTAAATGCCAAAAATGAGAAATGAGACTACGTGTGGAAGGCCAAACATGGCCTTAATTTAAATGGAGCTTAAAGACCAAATGTGAGGATAGAAGCTCATTTTTTGAAAGCCAACTTCGCTGGGAGAGAAAGGAGGGAGAAAATGGAGAAGATCTAGGGCTTGAAGAAGATCAAGTTTGTTGGGTTTCCTTCATTTTCTTGCTCCTTGCATCGCTAAACTTAGAAGTGAAGATTTAAAGAGGTTAAGGTAAGAAAACAAACCCTAACTTTCCCTTTTATGATTTTGATTTTTGGGAAAAGCTCCAACTTGAGAAAATAGTTTTAATTCTAACCCATTATTGGAGTGGTTCGGGCACGATTCCATGGTATTATGAGATATATGAGTTTAGGAGGAAGTTATTTGAGTTTCAGGAGAGAAAATGGAAAACTGTCATTTCGGGCAGAACCCGCACATTGGTACGGCATTTCAAAAGTGGGCAACGCACTCATGGTCGGGAGGCAGCGGTACCTGCATCATTCACAAAAGGGTTGGTACCAGTACCGATCAAAGTGGTACCGATACCGATGCTTCCAACAGCCCTGATTTTTGTACTCTTGCATTATTAAGCCCCAGATTCGTACATCGATAGTATAGGAACCCTAATAAATGACTAATAGGGGTTCAAATAAGAATGAAATTAAGTGAAAAACGCACCGTACCTCGCCATTGATGTTGGCAAACTTAATGCCCTATTATAATATAGTAAGTTCCTGAACACATATAATTGTAAGACTGCCTAAGACCGGATATTGAATGACATGGCACCTCTGTTACGTAGGCAAGCATGTATAGTACTTCGGTACTCTCTGATTAGTGCAACGACACTCTTTGACCGTGCTTTTGCACATTTAGTACTTTGGTACTCTCTGATTAGTGCGACGACACTCTAATCGCAGTTTAAACACACTTAGTACTGGCTACCTGATTAGTGAGATGACACTCTCTGCCGCTGCTTCTCGGCACTCCCGCTTGCGGCTACCCAAGACTCCGCACTCAGAGTCAGACCTTCGAGTACTTCACGTGGTTTGTGGTCCTACCTACTCAGACATCGGTCTAGGTAGTTAAACAAATATATGATAAGATTCCGACAACGTGAAGAGCAAAGCAATGCACACTGCTCGCTCCGAATGTACCCACGGCACCTCCGTACAAGTATAAGCTATGCAAGACCCATGTACCGTACAAGTATAAGCCTCAGAGGCACTCTACGGGTAAATCCACAAGTATAAGCTATGTAACTCCTATGGGAGATCAAAACAAGTATAAGTCTGCTATAAGTACAAGCATAATCTATGTGAAAATCTCCACGGGTACCCATACAAGTATATAAGTCATAACTCCTACTGATATCGTAACAAGTAATGAGTCTACTATAAGTACAAGTATAAGCTCTGTAGTACCTACAGGTACCTCCGTACAAGTATAAGCTCTTTAACTCCTACGGGAGATCATAACAAGTATAAGTTTGTTATAAGTACAAGTATGTGTCTAAGTTTATTATATGGATTCATGAAAATTCTTGATATCTGTTACTATATATCTGTTACTGGTATATGCTTACTATAAAAGAGTATTAATGCATGTGTATATGTATAAGTCATATGTTTTCTACTAAGCGTTAAGCTTAGCATGGGTTTTAATTCGTGTAGGTACAGAGGAGGACGTTCGCGATCTTTCGCATACTATTGGGCCAACAAATTAGTAGGAGTCCATCACAGTAGGTTTTGCACCCTGATTATGTAAATATAAATGTACAGTTTTTGTATATGTATATGTAAATGGACTCAGGACTGTATGTATTGACACTGTAAACACCACTATGGTGGTAGTTTTATTTTGTATCTTTGTATATGATATTTTGATTCAGTTATAAGACTTGGGCCCACCAATGTCTAAAAAGCAAGTGAAGAGTTCCGATATAGTTTCGTGCCCCCTTCATCCGCCTAGGCGGGGGAACGAGGGTGTGACATACTTTTTCATAACATGTCTCATTTCTTATCATATTTCATATACTTTTTGTGTCATCTTACACTTTACTTGTTCTCAGAATCAGATATTATCATCGCATAGCAAATGCTTATGCTTATAATATCATGTCTTATATCATATACATCTCATTTGCATATACTTTTCATTTTCTTTTATGTTTCATGCCTACAAAAACCTTAGAAGTTGATATGGGAAAGAACTATATGTACCCGAAGGTACTATCACTGTACGAGACAGTGATCTCTATCTGTATGACTTAAACGGGGCTGCTATAATAATCTAAACGGGATCTATGTCATCGACCTAAATAGGGCCTTGATATTTATAAACTGTATGTTGCAGCAACTGTATCCCTATAGGCATGCCTACCTATCCAACTACCCGATCATAAGCAGGCAATCAGTTTTATTATGTTTTCTTAACAATCTTTTAGGTATCAAAAAATATATCTCATATACATGAATAACTACCGATATCATGTATACTTATGAGATATTCATTATCAAATAATCTCTTATAAACATTTAACTGTACTTTGCACTTTTTCATATAACAAAATTATATGTGTATTCTCTTTAGCTTTCATATAACAATACATTTATATAACCTTTATACAATTTCAATTTCCATAACTAATTTTGCTTGAACAGTTCTAGGCAGCTCCCAAGTCCATTTTCGACTACAATTTTGACTCTGTAAACGAGATTGTTAGCGAAAGTGATCTTCTAACTCAATATACCCCTATGTCTTAAGTTTCTTATGGTTCAAACATCATGTCATTTGGACTTTTAATTTGGGAGATATGGTATAAACATTCCGAACTGCTCCTAGACAATTTCCAGGAACAGAATCTGAAATTGTGTCCTATATTTGAAAAATTTCTGGGAACATTAGAGACATAATTTTACCATACTTTCTTCATGAAAGTTGTTCTTCCAGATGTCTAGCTCTATAAAAATTAATCATCTCATTCGACAAGTATAACTCAAGATGATTTAAAACAATCTAATACCTACTCAAATGACTGTTATGAGACAAATTTTAGGGACATAATTGTTCCCTTACTTTCACGAATTTTATGGGTCCAATGGGGTCCAAATTTGGATACACTTATTTCAGGGAGATTTATACTTCTAGAAGTCTAGTTTACCCAGAAATTTGAATCGCTCAATTTGGATGAGTGATGGCCAAAACAAAAACATGGGTTTAAAAAAAAGGACAACATCTCTTTAGAGCTTTTCGTTTATCATATGCCTCAAAAGGGGCATTTTGTTTATCATGTACCATCTTCAATAGTATCAATTCTCTTTTTTGTTCTCCTCTTTCGGGGAGTTATATCTTTTGAGTCGATAGGTCTTCCACACTTCAGGCGTATTTTAGACTCATTTGCTAATTGTCCTTCAGAGATATCAATTTGTGCTGGAGCATTTGAAGTGGGGATATGTGACTTTGTCATTTTATTTGTATCTATAAAAGCATATGGTAATCGACTAGTAAGATTTTGAAAATAATGATCTCGAAGTTCCAAACACTCACGGTACGATGATCAAAATAAGACATTGTAAATGCATTCCAAGTAATTTCTCATCTTTCTTCTGGAATTGACTTTTCTCTCCCTAATGGTGGGAATACACTTTCATTAAAATGACAATCTACAAGTGGACTCAAAACATCTCCCCGTTAAGGCTCAATATATCTTAAGTGTGATGGATTCGAGAATCAAAACCTACATAAATCCAAAGTCTTCGGGACCCATTTTAAGAGCGCAATTGGCACATACACTACACAACCAAAGATTCGTAAGTGAGAAATATTCGAGGTTTTCCACGAAGTACAAGTCAGAAGAGAGGTATTCATGGTGTTGTTGTCAAATTATGAACCAGTTTCGCAAAGATGCATAATAGCAGTCCTCGCGAGTTGCAATTTTGTTTCCACAGTAGAGGCCGAGCTTATTCCCCGAAGATGTTTGATGAGGGACTCTGCTAAACCGTTCCTGGTGTGAGTATGAACATCAGAATGCTCAACATTTATTCCACTGACACATGCAATTGCGTAGGCTCGGGAGGTAAACCTCTAAGGCCACAAGTCCAAATGATAGTTTTAATGGGATAATCAAGAAATTGAGCTCGTAATTTTATTATTTGTGCAAGGAGCTTAACAAAGGCAACATTACGTGTCAAAAGAAGACAAACATGTAACCACTTGGCAGAGGCATCCATTAAGACCATGAAATAACGAAAAGGTCCATATGGTGGGTGCATAGGTCCACATATATGCTCATGTATTCTTTCTAAGAAGACTGGTGACTCAAATGTGACTTTTCTAAATAATGGTATGACTATCAATTAACATTGTCCACAAGTAGTACATGGGTATTCATTGGGAAAAAGAATCTTTTGGTTCTTTAGTGGATGCTCATGTGCGTGTTCTATGATTCTCCGCATCATTGAAGACTTAGGGTGACCTAGTTTGTCATGCCAAAGAATAAAAGTCTTTGGTTCATTGAACTTTTGGTTAACGATAATGTATGAGTCGATAGGCTATAATCCAAAGGCGAAGGTTGAGAATTTTTCAACAATAAGTTTTTTGTCATAAACAATAGAGGTAATGTAAAGACATTTTGTATAACCTTCATTCATGGTTTCAATGTGATATCCATTTCTAAAAATATCTTTAAAGCTGAGCAAATTCCTTGTCGATTTACTAGAATATAATGCATCATTGATATGAAACCTAATTCCATTTGGTAGCATTATGTTTGGTCTAAGTCAACCAAATGTTTTGGAGTATTATAAGTACGCAACCAATGCCCTTTCTTACCACATATATGACAATTATTCCCATGGTTCTTGGAATGTTTATCCCATATGTGCTTCCCATTTTACCTCAATATTAATCCACTTTTGGTGGTGAAATTTTTCCTCTTCCAAGGATTTGAGGGATCATCAATATGATATTGGGAATTTCTTCCATAATTGTAGTCATGACCGATCATCATCCATGTCCACGAGTTTGTGATGATATTGATTCACTTCAAGAAATCATTAAAAGCCCAATTGGACTATATTGATGATTTTTCATCTAAAGTTAATAATTTATCTAGCATCACGAATCCAAGATATATAATTCCTATACATGAATCATATAATTGAGGTTCATAATGGGAATTCATGAAACCCTTCAAGAATTGGCTTTATTCATATGATCATTCATTTCTATTCATTAGGTTATTAGGTTCATGTATTTGGTCATTCACCATAAGAACAACTCCTTCATGTACAACAATATATATATATATATATATATATATATATATATATATATATATATATATATATATATATATATATATATGTTGTAAATATATTATATAAAGCAAAATTTAAAGAGAAATATGTTATCCTCTTTGTTTGTATATCAAAAGACTAGTGATGAGAGAGAGAGAATTGAGAAAGAGAAAGGAAGAGGAAGAGAGAAGCAGAAGATGATTCTTCGAGATGCCATTATAGGTATTGGGTGGAGCCTTTTATAGGCTAACAAAGTAGCCTTCCATTACTCTCCTTAAATGGGGGTAATGAAGAACAATTAAACGATACAGTGAATATGGTTATTCACAATTCTCAAAGTTCATATATGTGGTCATTCACCACATTAATGAACAAACATTTACAACACTCTCCCTTAAATGACTATCATAAAGAATATGCCTCCTTAAAACCTTCACTAAAAAACTCAGTGGGACAAAAACTAGCTAAGGAAGAATAGTACAATGTTCTTATGGCATTGTTGATTACTCTTACTTTGTTAGGACTGCCTCGTTAAAAACCTTGTTAGTAAAACCCAGTGGGACAAAACTTGGACAAAGGGAAAAAGAGTATAGTACACTAACATCATCATGTTATAAGCATACTCCCCCTCATATCGATGTCCTTCAATTGGCGCATTCCAATCTTGTGTATTAGCTTCTTGAATTTTGATTTAGTAATGATTTCGTGAATAAATATGCTAGATTATTACTTGAGCGTATTGCTGAACACTAATTTCACCACTCTTCTAGAGTTCATGTGTATAAAAGAACTTTGGAGAAATGTGTTCTATCTCGTTTGATATAACCCCCTTTGATCCGTGCAATACATGCAACATTATCTTCAAATAATTTTGTCAGACTGTCTTTGATAAAGGAGAATCTGCATGATTATTGGATATGGTGAATCATCGCTCTTAGCCATACATATTCATGACTTACTTCATGAACTGCTAGAATTTTTGAATGATTTGATTATGTGGCTACCATTATTTGCTTAACATATCTCCATGAAATAGAAGTTCCATTGTACTAAATACATACCCTGCCTGTGACTCGCTTTACGTGGATCTCAAAGGTATCCTAAGACCGTACCTATGCAATTTTTGTTTTGATTCCTTTGAGAAAAATAGTCTCATATCAGCTGATCCTTGTAGGTAGAGTAATATATATTTGATACAATTCCAATGTCTTCGTCTGAGGAATCGTATCTCAAGTTAATAAATTAACCGAAAGCAATATCCACGGTACGCTTAGCAAGATACAAAAGTACACCAATGATATTGAGATATGGTACTTCAAGACCAAGTAATTCTTCACTCTTTTCGCAATGATGAAATTGATCATTTTTACAAGTGAATGGACGGTCATTGGAGAACTAAAAGGGTGTGCTTTATCCATATATAAGCACTTTAAGATTTTCTTAGCATATGATAATTGATGAACAAAAACTCCATTAGGGAAATGCTCAATCTGCAGGCTGAGACAAAATTTTGTTTTTCTAAGATCTTTTATCTAAAATTCATTCTTCAAATATTTTGTTGTTCTGGTGAGCTCTTCAGGAGCCCCAATAAGATTTAAATCATTAACATACACAATGATAATTGCAAATCCAATTTCCAAATTCTTGATAAAGATGCATGGGCATATCGGGTTGTTCACTTGCCTTTCTTTTAGTAAATACTCACCAAGCATGACACATACATGCATATGGATCAAGCTTCAATCCATATAGTGTGATGCCCTAAAATCCGTTTGTCAACCACCACAACCCAATTACGTAGATGATCATAGTAAACTCATATCACTAGTATTGATTTACCTTTCATGTTCAACACAATCATCCACTAATTTTTTTTTAATTTTTTTTTTCATTGTATTGAAGGGCATTTGAACTCAAGTGTTATACTTTGTCCCCACTGAAATATTGTAAAACTTATCTTACTTAATCTTACCCCCACTGAGACTGGATCCTAGCTCTGCCACTAGATACCACACAATTGTGTTCCATTTATCGGGATCCATAATTTAACAAAAATCGGACAAAATCTCCTTTGTACGGAGAGCTCTATTCAAAATCCAACCTGCAAAATATATAATAACATGACCCATCTGAGGCCCGATATAACACAATGACCGCATTTAGTCCATTTATAAGTAAAAATTGACCACATCGAGCCCATTTATCCACATTCATATAAAAACATGTAAGACCATATCAAAAACAATTCGTATGAGTTCAATTACAACTCTTTTACATAAAGATACATGCCAAATTTTATTTAGTCCAAAAATATTACAAAAAAAATCATAAATCCACAAGCCGGATTTTCACTCGCGGCTCTAAATGAGAGTCGCCATCGGCGATGTCTCGTGACTTGAAAAGTTATCTTAGCTAGTGGTGAACTACCCAAGAGAGTAATTCCTACAAAGGTTACTCCACACCTAAGTGCATATACAATGTTCACATTTGACACTTTTCATATTCACATCACCCCAAGCAATATGCAACTTCTAGGTTAACTCATGTCATGCCGTGAAATAAGATGAGACTCACTCATGAACCATACCCGAGTCTTTACAGACTCCCACTACACAATGCAATGCCAATGTGTGATAAATCCGTCATTGATGGATTACAACCAATTATCCTTTTTGAAACAAAATCATTTGTTATAAACCAAAAGCTTTTTGGATGTTAAACCTCGAATGATCATTTCATATACAAAACCATGTGTCTTTTTCGAGCAACGAATTTTTAGGGTTTCACCGTAGGCTCCTCATGTCTTCCTACACTTTTTAGACTTTCACCATTGGAGTGTATGAATTAGTACCAGGTCTTTCACCCGAGGGAGTGTCTAGCCCTTCTTGCTATTACCCGACACAAGTTTTATTTTCCATTTCATGCAATAGTGCGACTCTGTTAGACTTCGTCCAATGGTACCGAGCCCACTCATCAATCACCAAAATGTCGTGTTTGATTTTAACCATGCACTCACACCCATGAAATGCTATGTCCCTGTGCATATGCAATGTGATGCGTAAGGCATGTCAATGTCATGTCACATATGTGATGAATGTCATATAAACAATTTAATTCATACATTTTACCATGTATCATGGACAATTATATTACACTCATATAATCTCCAAAGTAAACATTTAGTTCAATGTCAATATATAAGCACACATATATCAACATTCATCAAACAACAATTAACCAAATCATGTTATTACAAAATCAAGTAATAACAACTTTAACTCTCAACGCCAAATGACATATAAAATGTTCACAAAACACCACACAACGGCCCCAAATCACCCTAAACTCCGCAAACAAGCCTTTAAACTGCTACAAACAAAGCCAAACAAGCTCTCAGCGCTCGTATTATTCTTTTTAATCCAAACAGTCCCTAAACAATGTTTGGGACATACTATACACAACCCCAAATCAATTCACAAAATCAACAACAAACCCTATTAAAGTCGTTTAAAGCAAGCCAAACAACCCCTTAACAGTCTGGATTATTCTTTTTTTTATAATCCAAACAGTCCCTAAACAAATTTTTTGGGACATACTATGCACAACTACAAATCAATTCACCACACCGACCACAAACGGGTCGCAAAACAGCCATTCAAGCCGTTTAAAACTGGCTAAACAACCCCTTAGTAGTCCGGATTATTCTTTTTAATCCAAACAGTCCATAAACAAATTTTGAGACATACTATACACAACCATAAATCAATTCACTAAACCGACCACAAACGGGCCGCAAAAAGGCCATTAAAGCCGTTTAAAATAGGTCAAACAACCCTTTAGGGCATCAACACAACCACACTTCCTTAAAACAACATAAGGTTGGAAATAAACAAAGTAGAAAGAACCCCTACCTCTTGGAGTGTAGTAGAATGGTAGGAGATCTCGAGAACACCTCATAAACCCGAAACTTTGATTTCTCCAAATCTCCTCATTTGAATATTCGGTGAAATCTCTCATTTCTGGTACACACGCATAGCTCTCGTCGAGGCGATGAACTTTAGTTCTTGGCCCGACGAATTTCAACCGACGGAACTTCGAGGATCGAAGAAGGAGTCTTAGACTCTTTCTTTCTCTCCCTCTTGCTCTCTACAGCCAAACAGAAGAAAATGGGCTCCTTTTCCCCAAAAAATATGTTTTGTCTAACCTTACCTTTGACTTAAAGGCTTGGCCCACACCGCGCCACGTGTCCACGATTGGTTGGGGTCCGTTTCTACCCTGAAACAATTTATTTCGCCCCGGTTTAAGTTCAAATTATTTTACATGAACTTTATTTAAATTATTTTATACTTTCAAGATTTTTTTCAAAAATATCATTTTTGGGGTCCACCAAACACCAATTGCCCTAAAAATTGTGAAAAATTAGACAATTTGGGAATTTAACGAAATTCGTCTGTATAACTAGATTTCGCAAGAAAAATCTAATGGTGAAGTTCATTTCGTCATCTGAGGTCTCGAAAATTTAAGGTTTGTAGCCTATATTATAGCGGCAATTTACCGTTTTGCCATTTTTCGAAAAAAATTAAATTTACCTGGTTTTTACATATAGAGATCGTTGTAATTAGATTGAGCCATGACCAAATATAATTGTAGATATGCAAAATCGAAATAACTTAAAGATAGGGATAACGAGTTCCCTTTAGAGTAAACTCGTACTGATATAACATGTTGTAAATATATTATAAAAAACAAACTTTAAATAGAAATATGTTATCCTCTTTGTTCATATATCAAAAGACTAGTGATGAGAGAGAGAATTGAGAAGGGGAAAGGAAGAGGGAGACAGAAAAACAGAAGATGATTATTCGGGATGTCATTATAGGTATTGGGTGGAGCCTTTTATAGGTTTACAAAGTAGCATGCCATTACTGTCCTTAAAGGAGAGTAATGAAGAACAATTAAACGGTGCATTGAATATAGTTATTCATAATTCTCAAAGTTAATGTATATAGTCATCCACCACATAAATGAATAAACCTTTACAACAATCTATATATATATATATATATATATTATTATTATTATTTTTTTTAGAATTTGAGGGGCATATGTCATTGGGAACTTAGTGGCTTCGCAACAAATAGTGATTATGATCGAGGATCAAAATACTGGTAAATATGGATATATCGGTAATTGAATTTTACGGATATATCGAAAATATTAGTAAAATATCGGTAAATATTTTTACAAAAAATATGGGTTCCATTAAAATTATATATATATATATATATAAATATTTTACAGTAAATATAATCCATTAAAATTATATATATATATATATATATATATATATATATATATATATATATATATATATATATATATATATATATATATATATATATATATATAGTATTAAATTTTAATATTATGTTCATTTAATATTATTAATAAAATTTAAATTAAGATTAAAATTTTAAAAATTAAAATTACTTCCACTAAAATTATTAGTTTAATTGGATAATGTTTTATAATTACTAAATTAAATATGTAATTTAATATTATTCTTAGAATTACTGAGTTTTTATTTTAATTTATACATTTATAAAATTATTTATATAGATAATGAGAAATGATTCATATCTTACTTAAGGTAAATTAAAATCAAATAGATTCATTAACTATTAAATTAAATATGTTATATTTAATAAATTATTAAGATATTATAATGTTAAAGAGATATTATTTATTTGTTTTCATTATTATTATAAATATTAAGTAGATAATGAGAAGATTCAAAATATTGTATATTATAATATTAAATTTTTAAATGAGATATTTATTTTACTTATTAAATTAATTTTGATTTAAAATATTGTAAATTTATTGATTTAAAATTTAATTTTTGTGAAAGGTGAAAGAATTTTATGAAAAATAAAATAAAATGATAATGTTAAACAAAATGTAAAATAGTAAAAATAGTCATAAATAATAAGAGAGAACAAAGACATTTGTGTTATAAATGTGAATGACCACATACATGGAAAATAGTTATGAACTTAATAGTTTTATTAATTTAACTCAGAATTCACGCCACAACAATGAATCTCGTGATCCATCAACGAATCACGTAGATTCATCAATGAATCTCATTAATAGCGTCTCACGTGATTCATCATCCGAGAAGCCTTATGTTTGCCACCCTTTGTTTAGAAGAGATCATCGAAATAAGAGTTCTCATCTTCGCTCTCACTCTCATGCGCCGACTTTCTCTCATTCCCCTCACTAACTTCCAACTTTTCACACATTGGGATCATTTGGTTTACAATAATGCTATCAAAGACGACGCCTATGTTGCTACAAAGGCATCCGTCTCTTTTAAGGTAAAAGGTTTCTATCTCAAATTACATATTGTTCAAAACTCAAAACATCTTTTCCATTGAACTATTCATCCTTGTTTTGATGGCAATTTGGCAAAACTTGAGTTTCTTGTGGCATTAGACATCACTGGAAAAAATTATTTATCATGGATACTTGACGAATCCATCTAGAAACTAATGCCCTTGGAGAAACAATTAAAGATGGTAATAATGCATCCAATCAGGACAAAGCAAAAGTAATGATTTTTCTTCGGCGCCACCTTCATGAGGGGCTGAAAGCCGAATATTTAACAATAAAGGATCCTCTTGTCCTTTGGAATAACCTCAAAGAGAGGTATGACCACCAAAAGACGGTCATTCTCCCCAAAGCCCGTTATGATGGATGCACTTACGTCTTCGAGATTATAAGACGTTAGTGAAGATAATTCCACTATGTCGCATTAGCTCCCGCTGAAATTATGTGGGGAAAAAAGTTACCTGATGAGGATATGTTGAAAATACTTTTTCTACTTTTCACGCATCACTTGCTTCCCGCAGCTGTTAAATATCGTGGAAAGGGTTTTAAGAAATACTCAATCGATCTCCCCGTTCTTCTCGTGGCTTAACAAAATACCGAACTTCTAATGAAAATCATAAAGCACGCCCAATCGTTCTCGCCTATCCCGGCGAATGTGGATCGCGATATCAACCTTATAATCAAATACAAGGCCGGTCATGGTCGCGGGTCGCGGACGGGTCGAGGTCGCTCATGTCGCTTTGCAATCGTAGGGTCATTCCAAAATCCATCTCGCCACCGGCGGGAAAGAAATGAGAAAAAGGATCAAGGGGACTCAAATACAAATTCCGTTGATAATGTATACTATCGTTGTGGAATGAAGGGTCATTGGTCGCGTACCTATCGTACGCCGAAACATTTTGTTGATCTCTATAAGGAGTCATTGAAACGGAATGAGAAAAAGGTGGAAACAAATTTCATCACTGAGTGTGGTACTTCCAATACACGCTTGATGATTTTACCACCTAGATGTCGATTTCTTTTATTCAAATTCGTAAGACAATATCGCTACTTTTAATCACAGCAAAAGTGCCCAAGGATGATCATAGTATCTTCATGAGATAAATGTTTATATTATCACATAACTACATATTTAATGTTTATGAATGCATGCTTAAGTAATTATTATAATAAATACATTTTCATCATTTGTGCGTTTTTTTTATGTTTATCTTTTATATTTATTTATTTTTGTTTTGACACATGTCGACTTCTCAATGAAGAATATGGAATTATCACTAAAGAAACCATTTGTTGATGATGCAAATGTTTGCCTCATAGATAGTGCAACAACGCATACTATACTTAAAAATTTGACATATTTCTCTTACTTAAAGAGGCAAACAACAAGTGTTAGTACAATTTGTGGCAATGCAAAACTAATTGAAGGCTCTGGAAGAGCTCATATCATATTGCCTCAAGGAACAAAGCTTGTGATTGAAGAAGCCTTATATTCTGAAAAGTCTTAACGTAGTTCCATCGAGCGTTTCAAAGATATTCGCAAGAACTATATCATACTGAGACTACAAACGAAGGCAATGTCGAATATTCAGGCATTACGACTATTGCTTCGAAAGAAAAGTGTACTGGAAAGATTACTGCATTTTGTTCCGCCTATACTACACCAATATATTAGCGTATTGAGGCACATGCAATAGTTAACCAAAGCAGCACCAATCATAGTGAATTTATAATTGCATAACCGGTCTGGTCATCCCTGCTCCATTATGATGCAAAGGACTATAGAGAATTGCCCGCATTCATTGAAAATAAAAAGATATTACAAACGAATGAATTCTCAAGGCCGATGCTCTCAAGGCAAATTAATCAATAGTGGCATCACTACCAAGATCGGGATCAATCCTATATTTCCTCTCGAACGTATACATGGCGATATTTCAGGCCTATACACCATCTAGTGGACCATTTAAATACTTTTTATGGTTTTAATTTCGATGTCGAATTAGATGGTCACATCGCTTGCCTCATTATCAACTCGTAACTTGGCGCTTGCGAGATTATTAGCTCAACTAATTCGACTACGAGCTCATTCCATTAATCCCATTAAAACTATAAGACTTGACAATGCTGGTGAATTCACTTCTCAAGCATTCAATGATTATTGTACTGCCATTGGCATAACCATTGAACATCCTGTAGCACATGTTCATACTCAAAATGGTCTTGCAGAATCATTTATAAAGCGAATTCAATTAATTGCGAGACCATAACTTATGAGGGCAAAACTTCCTATACTTCGGCTGCGATTCATACGCCGCAACACCGATCTGCATAAGGCCCATAAGTTATCATGAATTCTCCCCATTACAATTGGTTCATGGTCAGGAACCAAATATTTCCCATCTACTAATTTTTGGATGTGCGGTTTATATTCCAATTACTCCACCACATCGCACCAAGATGGGACCTCAAAGGAGGTTATGAATATATGTTGGGTATGAATCTCCATCTATTATTAAATATCTTGAACCATCTACTGGAGATTTATTTACGGCACGCTTTGCCGATTGTCATTTTGATGAAAAAACTTTACTCCAACATTAGGGAGAAACTAAGCAAATGGTAATTAATCGAATGAATTATCATTGTCCCAATTATGATCCTCTAATTAAACAATGTGAACAAGTTTAAAAGATAATTCATTTACAAAACTTAGCAAGTCAACCGCTAGATATTTATCGATCCAAAAGAGTAACTAAGTCACATATACCAAGAAGAAATGCTCCTATTAGAATTGTTGTTCCTGAAGGACAACTTATTACCGCTAATGAGATAAAGGGACAACTCAAGCGTAGTAGACCGTTCCAAAGATACAAATCCTCGTAAACTAAAAGGAGCAAAGGATACAAATGACCAAGTTGAGGTAAATATTGACTAGCAAAAATTTCCCCTGCAAAAACTCCGGCGAGTCATTCCACTGTAATAAGGTACCTAAGATTGATGGAAATGAAGAGATCTCTATTAATTATGTTATGACTGGGGAACGATGGAACCAAAATGAAATAATCGTCGACGATATTTTTGCATATCATGTCACAGAAAATGTTGTAAAATGAAAATGAGGATTCGTAACCAATGTCTATGGAAGAATGTAGACATCGAGAAGATCGCTCAAATGGAAAGAGGCCATAGATTGTGAATTAAAATCGCTTAGCAAAATGTAAAGTTTTGACCTGTCCCCGACGCCTTATGGTATAAAAACCTCGTAGGATATAAACGGGTTTTCGTGCGAAACGAAATGAGAATCATAGTTGCTAGGTGAGTAAAGCACGATTGGTTGCCCAAGGGTTCTCAAAGACCCTAAGCTGATTATGAAGAGACATATTCTCCCGTGGTGGATGCCACAATCCTTCGATTTTTAATTAGTCCGGTAGTTTGTGAAAATCAGAATGTCTATGATAATTGTTCGCCCACCCGCATCTACCACTCGATAATGACATTTATAAGGAAAATCCCCGACGGACATAGCTGGTTCATTGTGTATGACTCTAACCCAAGAGAGAGCTGGTTCACAAATCGCAAAGGCCTCATGGTTTGAAACAAGCAGGACGTATGTGGTATAATCGCTTAACTGAATACTTATTGAAACAAGGTTATAATAATGACCCTATTTGTCCGTGTGTTTTGATAAAAAGATATCAGTCACAATTTGTGATAATTGCAATATATGTTGATGATTTAAACATCATCGGAACTCCTGAAGAGCTTCAAAGGCCGCAAATTCTGCCTAAAATTGGAATTTGAAATGAGCACCTGGGGAGAACAAGATTTTCGCTCGTCATAGACGTAACATCTCAAGGATGAATTTTTATGCAATTAATCTACTTATATATCAAAGATCCCAAAGATTTTTTATATGGATAAGGCACACCCATTAAGCATCTGGCGACAGAGATCACTTGAAACTATTAAGGATCCTTTTCTACTTAAGGGAAATGATTTAAGAATCGTTTGTCCCGAAGTACTATATCCGAAAGTGCTATAGGTGCACTAATACTTTGCATCACACTCACCTTAATATATCATTTGCCGTAAATCTATTAGCAAGATATAGTTCTTCCCCTACAAGAAGACATTGGACAGGGGTTAAACAGATATTTCGATATCTTAGAGGTACAATGGATATGGGTTTATATTATTCTCTTTCGTCCAAGTCTGGATTGGTAGGTTATGCAGACGCAGGGTTTTTGTCAGATCCTCATAATGGACGATCACAAACTAAGGTCTTCCTATATGGTGGCACTGCTTATATCTCAAGGTTTCCACAAAGCAAAACAATTACGCTACATCATCAAAACCCATAAACTTTAGCAATTCATAAAGCAACAGGAAATCGTGTTTGGCTTAGGGTCATTGTAACCCAATCATATCCATATATATCATGTGGGTCACCTTATCAAAGAGAAGTACCAACAATTTCAGGATAAAGATAATACAAAGATGCATAGCTTAATTGAATATTTGGATATATCAAAGCAGATAGAACGAAGCACATATCCCCAAAATTCTTCTTTACGCATGATATTCAAGAGCGTGGTGTTATTGATATTCAACAAGTTCGATCTAGTGATAACCTCGCTGATATATTTACAAAGGCACTACCAACAAAGAAATTCGAAGAACTAGTATCCAAAATCGGATCATGACTCATTTTCAACTAGCCTTAAGGGATGAGAGATGCATAAAAGGGGGAGCAAGCATTGTACACTCTTCGCGATAATCTTCTTCTCTCATCGATTTCTTTCTTCTTTTCTTCTTCCTTGGCAATGTATTTCCTCAAATCCATAAGAATTATGTACTCTTTTCACTAGGGTTTTCCTAATGGGTTTTTACCTAGTAAGGTTTTAATGAGACATATATTCCTTCATACTTAATGTCCAAGGGGGAGTGTTATAAATTGTAATAATCACATACATGGAAAATAGTTATGAAACTTCATCAGTTTATTAATGAATCATGTAGATTCATGCCAACAATGAATCTCATTAATATGTTCATGTGATCTTATTCGAGAAGCCTATAAAAGGGTCTCACCTTTGTTTGAAAGAGATCATCATAAATAAGAGTTCTCTCATCTTCTGCCTCTCACTCTCATGTGCTGACTTTCTCTCATTCCCTCACTAACTTCAACTTTTTCACACATTGGGATCATTTGGTTTACAACAATTTGCACTATATATATATATATACTAAGTACAAAAGCAGCTCAACGGATGCAGTGTGCTTACAACCTTGGTTTTGGGCGAGCGCGAAACCCCCCAAACACATGGGTTTTAAAAATTTGTGGATGTGAAACACTATAGACTTAAAACAAGTGGCTGAGATATTGGCAAGATAGGAAAAATCATCGAAATATGGGCAAAAAACTGATATATCGTAAAAATATCGATGAAATTAGCAATAAATGACCGATATTTCTTCTAACTAACTATCGATGGAGGATATCCCATCGACTTTTACCTATAACTGAAATATTGATGATATTTTTGATATTTTGTTTCTTGATTATGATTTTGGATAATTTTAGAACTGTGACTAATACCAATGATTTTGATCATTTAAAAAATTTTCAAATCCGTAAACACCAATCATGAATCTAACTTCAAGCTAAAAATATAGTCACCTTTTAAAGATATATCTATTTTAGATTTTAAAAAAATTATTTCGGGGAAAGCTCCTTTTCGAAGTTTTGTACTAAATACAAAGATATTTAAAAATAAAATAAATTAATATTGGTTCCAAAATAATTCCAAAATAGACCTTATTGCCTAGCAATACGAACACCGACTTTGAATCACGTATAGCTTCAGAACCACAACGGCGCTTGAAGAGGTAATTGTCGCCGCCGAGAACGGCGCATTTGGATTGGTTCACCGTTTCTGTTGATCACGCACCGTTTGAATTAGTTCAAATGTCGCCGCTCACAACGCCAAGAATTGAATCCATGACCCAAAAGCCGCGTTCTAACGGCCGGCAATTGGACTGACAAATTGTGCCCTTCTCCCACTCTTCGCTTCGTCGCTTCCCTTCTCCGCTTCCTCCGGCTATGCACTCCAAACTGACAAGCCCGATCCGCCGAGCTCGTCCCTCCCGGTAATATCCTCCTCCTCGTCCCACTGTGTAAAGATCTTCCCCGCCCGTTCTTATTTTTCAGAATGGGCGTTTTTGTTGTGTGGTATTAGCATATTAATTTGTAGATTATAGGTACATAAAAGTCTCTGTCATTAGTTGTTTCTTCAGTCTTTAGACTCGGGGTTTGTTTTGTCAGATATGGTTTATCGATGATGTTATCGACATTGTTACGATTTTGATTAAATCGAGGGATGGAAGAAAGTGGGGAAGAGGATTTCGCAGCATGTTGAGAATAAAGGGTAGAGAGAGTAAATTGGGAGCCATGCCATCCTTTCAAGTATTTGTATGGCTAGTTGGGTAGCCAGCCTTTAGTGTTCTTGTAAAACCCGAGAAAATTTTAATTTTCTCTCAAAAAGTGGTAAAACGGTAATTTCCAATAAAAATCCGTAATTTTTTCTAGGTCTCGATGACTAAACAGACTTCACCGTTGAATCCCCGCCCCAAATCTAGCTACCATGTCAGATTTCACAAATTCGAGATGCATTTAATTGCACGATTTCGAGGCAATCGACAAATGAGTAAATGACGTGGCATGAGGTCCCACACCACATGGATGCATGCAAATAGGCTACGTGGTCTAAGGAAAGTAGTCTTGTATGAGGGTAATGTTGGTGGATGCTAGGGTGTCTTGATAGGCTTGCATGAGGAATTTAGTGGGAAGGAATGTGGGCAGAGACAAGTGAATAAGGTGTCAAGAGACTTAGAGGAACATGCTCTCTAAATAGAGCAAAGACTGATCCGGTGGGGGAGAGAAAAGAGAGAGCGATAGAGAGAGTAGACTCCACCTCTCTCTAAATTTCCCGACGACCTGGACGACTCAAGCCGCTTTGAGCAAGAGGAAGAGTCTAACCCATTTACAAGGCTTCAAGATAGAAATCGAGTCAGGAGTTTTCGAGTTTGACAAAAACTCCAGAGATGATTTTCTCTACTTTGGTTGCTCTACCTAAGGGTTGTGTGGTGGTTATTGCCTACGGGGAATGTTAGTTGTATTTTTGCACCATGAGAAGCTGCCACATTGAGGTAACATACACAAACCGGAATTTGGAACTGATTTTTGGATAGGAAAGAAATGGAATGAGGTAGTGGGTCCTTCTGATAAATTGTAGCCTCATCAATGAACTTGATGTTAGGCTTTTGAATTTCTCGATTTGGACCTCTGTAGACTAAGTTATAGTCCTTTCTGATGTCAGTCCAGCTAGTGATAAGATTAGTTTTTGTTGGTCATAATAGGACCTTAAAACAGGTTTTTGGGTCAGAAATAAAAGAATCTGAAGTAAATCCTTCTGATAAATTGTATCACGTCAATGAACTTGATGTTAGGCTTTGAATTTCTCAATTTGGATACATGGAGCGAGTTATAGTCTTTTTACTCAAGCAGTCAAATGGGTGAAGTGCGTCGAAGCGGTGGAGCGTGAGCAGTGTCGTCAGAGGGTCGTCAAGCGGTGGACGTGAAGCGGTGTCGATCGAAGTGCCGTCAAGCGGTGGGCGTGAGCGATTATCGTCCGAGAGGGTCGTCAAGCGATGGGCGTAGGCGATTAGCCGTCAAGATGGAGTGCCGTCGAACGGTGGGCGTGAACAATGCCGTCGGTAAAAATTCGTGTCAACGGTGGGCGTGAAGCGATGTAAATCGAGAGAATTACCGTCGGCTTGATGGAGCGTGAGCGGTGTCGTCAGAGAAGTCGTCCAGCGATGGGCGTGAACGATCGCCGTCCGGGAGGGTGCGTCGAAAGCGGTGTCGGTAAACGATGTCGTCGGGAGAAATTCGTCAAAGCGGTGTCGATGAAACGATGTAAATCCGGGAGAATTAAATCAAAGCGGTGTCGATGAAACGAGTGGTCGTCGAAAGTGCGTCAACGAGAATTGATCAAGCGATTAATCGATGCGATCTTGCCCAGCCGGTGTGGTCATTCGTCAGCTAAGCTGCGCGCGACCTCGGCGGAGAATTAAGTATGCCATTACGTTTGAACTCAGGTTGGGTGTTCTTGGACTCTATCGACCATTAGGTCAGAATACGTTTATATGCCTGAGGGAGATAGAAGATGTCATACCAAGGTGTTAGACCTAGCTCGTCACTTCAGTGCAGCTCGTCGGTTCAGGTCGACTCATCGAGGCGATACGGCGTGACTTCCAACCCGGAAGGTCATATCTCGCCGTTTGAACTCCGATTTGGGTGTTCTTGGACTTCATAGGAAAGCCCGGTGAGTAAGCTTTCCAACGAGACCACTGGGAAGGGCGGTGGGTGTCAGGCCGGCCGGAAAATGGCCGTCGGCCAGATGGTAGGCTGCCCAGGTGGGAACTTGATTAGTCATGCGTGGACCTCAGCTTCGGAAGGTCATAACTTCCTCGTCGAACTCCGATTGGGTGTTCTTTGACTCTATGGAAAGCCCATTGAGTCAAGATTGCAGCCATGTTCCTGTGGAGGACATTGTCCAATCAGGCATGTTAGTGCTGGTCAGTTAAGTGGTGTGTTATGGCTTTGGTTATAACGCATGCAGCTTGTAATTTGACATGTTGATATGTATTGTTGTACATGGCAGGACTGATAACGTACGATGTGGAATATGACATGTGATATATGCTGTATGACATTTCAACAGGCATACTAAATCTTAATCTGAAGCATGGATAATATGCATGAATATGTGTGCATGGTGATTATGTATATCTGGCGGCATGATAGCATTTGCATGTGCAGAGACATCGCATGACATGGGTGTGAGTGCATGGTGCGGATCGGCCTTTGGGTTAGGTGTCACGGGTACACGGTTATGGGTCAAGCGTATGCGGTGCGGATTGATGGACTCGGGTAATGGAATAATCAGAATGAGTCAAGCAGTTTTGAAACTAAGGGAAATAAATATAAGTGTGTTGGGGCATAGCAAGATGGGGTAGATCCCAGGGTGAAAGACCCAAATTTTATTCACGATTGAACATGATTCCGGCGATGCAAGTTATTAAAAATGTTGGAGCGGCGCGCGGCGTCCGTGATGGCAAAATCAGAAGTGGCCTGAAATACATAAACACGCAATATGACAAAATCAAATGTGCGGCAGGAGGCCTTTCCAATAGGTTACAAAGTTTTAAAGAAAACAAAGTTCTTGTTTGGATAAAGGTCATTGGTGGAACAAAATGACGGTTGGTATTCACCACTTGGCCTAGGTAGGTGTGAAGTCGATGGTATTTCGGGGTATGGGCATGAGGACGTTCATACATTGATGAAGCATTCATGGGCATCTTACTTGAATGTGTTTTCTATCACAATCATTGCGTAATGTGACAGGTGGGAAGGTAACCCTTGTAGGAGGTGTACTGCGAGCTTTGCTCACCCTGGTCGTCAGGACCCCCTTTCGGGTACACGAGAGGCCCAGTTTTCCTCGAGGCGTGAGTAAGAAGGAGGGTCGGGTTGGCTTGATCGGTATTTGTAAATATATTGAGCCAAATATAGTTTCATATATTTTGGGTATGTAAAAAGAGAAGTACATTGAACTCTTGTATGAAAAAAAAAAATGACCCAGAAATTTGGGCGTCAGTTCTTATTTACTTTAAAGTTGTTTAAGTTGAGTTAGAAAGTGGATTTATAATATTGGAAATATATCATCATGCATTCATTTATTTTGTTGTATTTTATTCTATATATATATATATATATATATATATATATATATATATATATATATATATATATATATATATATATATCTTTTATCACATATTTTAGATGAAGTTTTAATTGGTTTTAGATACCTTTCCTTTATAATTTTTGTTGGAGAAACTTCTATGGGTTGAGCCATAATGAGGGTTTTGCTTTGGTATAAAAAAATCCTTCTATCTTAACATTCTCTACCTCATGATTTTTTTTTTAAATTATTATTATTATTAGCATTCAAATGAGTAAAGAAACAAACAAATACAACCTAGTTCACTTGGTAGATGTAAGATGAATTAGTTAACCCTTTGTTATAAAGGTACTTCCCAATGAGTAAAAGCACCATTCTTGAACCTCTGATGGCTTACACATGCTTTGTTATAAAGTTCTTTCCAATGTTAAAAGCACAATTCTTGAACTCTGAAAAACAATTTGTTTTGACAGTTGATAGAATGTGATATAACCTTATATGGGTTGATAAGCATGTCATCGAGCAAGCGATTAAATTACGATTTTTTCTTCTTCATTTTCCAGTGGATAATGCATGTAAATCTATGAGTTTATTGATTATATTTGTATTTATTTTTTCTTCTCATTTTGCTACCTATACTTTTACTATTGTGTTGCAGTTTTACCCTCCTTGATTAATTGATCGGGTGATCACTAGAGAAGTGATGAGAGTTACTATGAAACATTATTTGCCAGCATTTGTATCCTTTTGACACTGTATATGTTGATTACCTTGGTGTAGCGTTTTAGATTCAGTATCATTTCCTTGAATAGTTTTAAGAAAATTTTGAAGTTGTAAAGCGGTTTTGAACCCTTTCTGTTTTTGATGTTTGATTATTAGTATCATTTTGATGTTTGGTTATATAGGCTTAGGGACATTTTGAGTCTCACTGTATATTTTGTGTGAGTAGTAGTGCATGGTTGAGGGGCCGTAGTGCAGTATGATTGTGGATAAATGAGCCGTGAGGATTTCAAATTTATTTGTTGACATCACATTGCTAGGCTTGTATAAGCTTTTAGGTGAATTATGTTTCATATTTGATCGACGAGTGTTAGTTTGTCTGACTTGTAGTAATCCATATCCTGTAATTATCATGTCGAGAATTTGCCATTCACTTGTGAGCATGATTTGGAGTGGGTTTGATTCGGTGGGAAGTGGATCTTGGCGGTTGCAACAGATAGTTGTGTTTTGGTTTATGCTTTGCGAGTTGAACCTTGATGAAGCGGGGCCTGGGTAGCAGAAAATAAATTATGTCCATGTTCATTCTTGTAGAAAGTAGGTGTATTGGTCATAATATATAAGCTTCTTTGAGCATCCACTTTGTTTGGATAAGACAGCCACATTTTTATCGTTCACCCCCCCGGGTTTCTTTACATGTTGGGATTTTTGCGTGAGTGGGTGGATTGGTTTTGTGGGTTGAATGGGAACCTTTTAGGACCCATAATGTCTCATCTATCTGAGATCCTCTCTGCTGTATTCAATATGTAGATCATCGTTCTATCATGTGGTTGGGGTTTATTCATTGTGTTTATATTAATCACAGTAGTGCTGGGTTTATTCATAATGGTAGCTTGTCTAGCTTTATTTCATTGTAGACTCTTATTGTCATTAGTTAGTTGGGAGAGGGAAGTGGAGGGTCTTTGTTGGATCACCTTAAGGGCCTTTTAGGAACCCTTAAGGTTTTGTTTTAATTGATACGTGCTCTTTCCTGATGTGTTTTACTAATATGTAAAGTGTATTTCAGACATCCAGGATATATATATGGCGTTCAGAGGGCCACATGACGTTGATCCATTGGATCCATCTGTCTTGCTATTGCAAGACAGACACAGGTCCCACTTTGTTGAGACTGATCAGGTTTGCATTTTAGCACTTTCATGAATTAACATTCCAGTTTTACTCTCTAATTTATATATATATATATATATATATATATATATATATATATATATATATATATATATATATATATATATATATATATATAGTGCATTATAAAAATGGTTATTTGGTTAGTATAGTTACAAGAAGTTCTCGAGCCTCGTCGTAGGATGAGAGCCACTTCCTCGGCCTGCGGAGGATGGATCCACGTATTCGTATCGTGATCAGCGTGGGTTCTCTGGTATATCTTTGGGATTAGGCCACATCGTATAGATTGACGCTTATTACTGTCTCGTCGAGAGATGGATGCGAGACCCTGCATTCCGTATGCACAGTTGGAGAGATGACGATCTGACTACGGATGTTGCTATCATCCTAGGCTCAGTATCAGCCGGACATGAAGTGTTCCGGGACATGTATGCCGATGTGCACGGTTGTGCGGTGAAATTGCTCGAGTCACCACGTGATCTTTGTCGGAGGATTGACCATCTCCATCGAGGTTGTTATGTCAGCGGGTTATGGTGAGGTTTGATCTTGGGGTCGCCTTGGAATGGAGTCTTGGCGTGGGTTCTTAAGCGATAGGATGCTTCTTGTTTCGGACGAAGGGTCCGTATTCACTGTGCTTTCTCCGTGCTCAGTGATTTGGCTGCGATTGTCTACTTATAGTGGGTGAAAGTGGGTACTTGCACATATCGAGTTATGGGTCGGCGGACCATAGATGCGTATTAGTGGTTTGTATTACATATACGGGTATGTATTTATTTTTATTAGCAGTTCATAAACTTTCATCTATGAAATTAAAATTCGATTAATTTATGTTTTATTCTATGCTCGACTATGGTCTTAGGAGGCTTCAACGTGGTAGGCGATTTTGGAGAGATCAGCACCATATCGGCCATAACCATTCGCATGCCTTACATGATGACGATGTGGAGTAAAAGTCGTAAATGGTATGGGCGATGGATTACCGAATTTGAGCACAATAGTTCGAGTGACCGGTGGCGGGAGCGAAGCCAGCTCTTCAGTTGGGGTGTAGGTGGAGAGTACCTTTGACACGGGTGCTTAACCCGGTCGGTGTGCTCTCTTTATCTTAGAGATCGGTTGAAGCGCCTGACGTCGGATCGGAGTAATTATATGTAAAAATATATGGTTGTAATTATATGGTACAAGAAATTATATGATTCATATAGTAATTTCAATCTTGTTGACATGAAGTATTTGACATCAATTGTTAATGTGTAGGTCTTATGTAGTATGTTGGGCGTGGTTGTGGCTCCCCGATATATGCTTAGCTGATCAGGAGGTATGGCGCACGATGTCACCACTCATACGTTTCGATATTGTTGAGTGGCATCGTCGGACGCGTGTGCGCGTCGGTTGGGGTGCATCGGGGAGATACCTCTGGGTGCTCCTACGACCCGTACCTACATACGATCGATGCACGCGGGCGACACAGTAGCGATTAGGCGGCATGCCGTACTCGTACATGTATGGGAACCGCAGTCGGCGAGGGTCGCCCATTCACCACCTAGTGGGTATGATGAACTTCCGGGATCCATACATGCGGTGGTATGCGTCGTATTACCGGCGTTTTCACAGCACACCATGGTTGCGTAGAGGCGATATGAGGTTTCATCACTCTGATAGGTAGTATGAATGTTATGTTGAAATCCCGATTTGACTTTTTTTATATAATATTTCAAAGTTTTAATCAATGCGAGTATGTAATTTGTAATTATTTATTTAGATCACGCAGATCGCCGCCATGGTTGACATAGTCGTCCCGGTCTCGTTTTCTTCTGTTTAGTGCTTGCGTAATGCGACATATACCATATTGTGCGGGTCGGCGTTCTGACGGTCGGAGAAGAACATCGTCGCGGGTGCGCTCGGGGAGGCCTCCATCCATGCACCATCGAGTAGGCCTCGGTGTCATCGACTCTGTCCGCGGATGCAGCCATTAGAGGGCGGCGAGCGGGAGGAGCGGAGGGGTTGGCGCCAGGTCGTGCCGGAGATGAGTGCAGTCATAGGCGTAGACGGTGGCGTGGTACATGCACACTTGATGCGAGTTTCTCGTTGTTACCCTCTCGCCGTTTACCCCTCATCACACCACATTTACGTACCCCACATTGTGCGTCACCTTCCACACCACACTCGGTACCCCACACATTGGCCAGTCACCTTCCACCTGGCCTTTCGGTACCCACACATTGTGCGTCACCTTCCACACCACCTTTCAGTACCCCACATTGTGCGTCACCTTGCCTGACACCGATACCCCCACACATTGACGCGTCACCTTCCACACCACACTCGGTACTCCACACATTATTCGTCACCTTCAGGACCATTAGTATCCACACATTGACCGTCACTTTCCATACCCCACCGCGACACATCACCATCCATCCTTTGATGACGCCTACGACCCTTTACGGAGTGGGATAGAGTTCAGTGGCGACCTCGGACTCGACGTGTGCATCGACCTCGGCATCCACCACTTGCCTCGAATCCATCAGCTCCCTCGGTTCCATCAGCTCCCTTGGCGCCGCCTCACACAGCACATGATACTGTTGCCCTACAGTCTGTTTATTCTAGGCGCCGTTCTAAGAGAACTATTAGGGCGCCTTCTTGTGGGACTCATTGAGAGCTGATTTTATATTTATATATGATTTTTTTTTTACATGCGCATATTAGATTTTTCAGTCTCATCGATTAAGGTTTTATGGTATTTCAGCATCATAGTGTGATTAGGGTTTATGGTTATTTGATTGTTATTGTTTTTAACAAAATGAGTTAGACTTATTTCAGCTGGTGCTACTGTCTGTTCTTCCATCTGAGATGAGACAGGAAGGAGCATACATTTGTAATTGCAAGCCATGTTAGTGGTTATGCTTGCCTCACTCTTAACTGCATTCTCTGCCTTTTTATTTTTAACTCTTAAGGCAGAGAGAGCATTCTCCTCTTATACTTCTCCCAGAAGTAGCAGGAACATAATGTAAGCGGAATATTAATTAACAAAATGATGAGCTTCCCTCTTATTATGGAAGCGTGTGGAAAATCCTTCACAAGTAAGTTGTGTACTTATGAAAATGAGTAGATATAAGGTTAATTTTGATCAAATATTTAATAAAATTTTAAATTAATGGAGGAGTGATTATATTGAGTTGAAATTGAAAAAATAAATGAATGAAATTATTTCAAATTAATTATCATTAAACAAAACCATGGCGTTTGTGCGATGCGATTCCTCTCGAAATTGATTTGATACATAGAAAACGAATGTTCCATATTAAAGGGAAACTAGATGTAGGAAAGGCAGAAAGCATGATCACAAGAAAGTATGAGCGCGAGAATTTATAAGGCGATGCTCTGCAAGGTTAATTCGTATTCCAGTGCCGCTTTTCAATGATTTCAACTTGGGCCTTAAGTATCTTTAGGAAACTAGAACCAAAAGCTCCTACTTAGTGTCCCAGTGCAGAGCATTCTCAGCTGTGTCAACTTGAGCACTAAGTTGCTTTAGGAAATTGGTTCGCTGGGCAAGAAGGGCTTCCTTGTGTTCCTCCTGAGCTCTGTTGCGATGCCTCCTTCGAGGCTCAGTGAGTGCAGTGCTTGTCTCTCTTCCAGTTCTTGCATCATTATTTTTAGTGAAGCATTTCCTTCTGTTCTCGGAGGATCTCGGCAGATCGAGAATTTCAGTGGGTTGCCAGTCCAGTCTCGGCTTTAATTGGCCTCTGAAGAGTACATCCCGGGGTTGCTTCCTAGTCTCGGCTTACCTACAAATGATTTAAATCAGCATACATTTTTGTAAGAAGCGGATCCCACTTTATAGTTACATAATAAGTGAGCTGAAAAAAAAAAACTAGATGCCGAGTCTTAGGAATAAAGAAAAAAATCTTACAAGGCGATAGTTTGTCACGAGAATAGAAACACTTTTAGTTCATATACGTGAAACAATATCAATGGCCTAAATTAATTTTTTCAATAGAAACAAATGAGGATAAAATAATCATAGAGGATGAAAATAATCGGAAAACATATGAAAAGTGATCAAATATTAATCAGTAACATCAAAACTTATTTGCCATTATAGCTGCTGATCGGAGAAAGATGAAGGAATCGACACGATAATATTTTGACCGTGAAAGGAATTGGAAGCCAACAGGTTGCATTAGCGGCTGATTAGTTTTGAGTATAGTGGATATTGTCACAAATGCGGTGGAGAAGCCCAGACGTGAGAAGCCTGAAAGGCTCTTCTCTAGGAGCTGGAAAATCTGAATCGAAATAAAAAACAAGGGATAACCCCACCAAATTACACAAAAAATAATAGACTTTAATTCACAACACAAGATATTAATAGAACTCACAGAGTTGTAATCAAGACTTTGATTGGAGCTTGCTAATGATCCATCCCACAATTTCTATTTACTTGAGGTTACCTGACCCTAAGCTTGCACTCTCTATTACCTTCCGTATCCACTTATTAGGCTGCTTAAAAATAACCATCAATTTCCAAGGAGAAAAGGAATCCATCATTTTGTAGAATGCCCAAAATAATATATTCAACTCAATCGAAGACATTGTCGTTAAATATTCTTTGGCATCACATGGGAGCTCATCGATATCAGTATGTGGAGGCACTATTGTACTCTGTAGAAGAAATTTATCTTTGCACTGCATATCTGGAGGATATTCTCTTTGCGCTTGAGAGGTGACTACAAATTCAAAAGTTGAAATGAATAATACACATGAGGAAATCTTGAGGATCAAAGAAATATATTGTGACTATCGATAGAAGGCTGATGCAGTGAAACATCTACCATATGATTGAAAAATGTCGTCAGTGATAAATCTTTATCAAAGGCGGGCAAGATAAAAGATGTATCTTTGCAGATGGCTAGTGGCGCACGTGAATGGCCCATGCATACTAACGAGTGTTAAAGGCGCTTATGGGATATCCTCATCTCTATTGGAAGTTTGTGACAAACAAAAGATAAGCACCTCTTATCACTTGCGTGCATCCCAATTTTGCCTGACATTATTAGGTCGACAAGTACTTCGTAGGTGATGTGGTTTGACCTATCCAAAAATGGAAAGAGAACATTAAATTGATGGATCATTTCAAATGAAATCCAAAATAGCCTTAAAAATGGGTATAGAAAAGAGATGCATGTGTACATATTAGAAAGAATAGTACATAAAAGCTACATGATGTTACATGTTGTTGACATCTAAGATCACAATAACTTTGTTTGTCCACCTCAACTGATCGCAGGAATACCATTTTCATAAGTGCACCAGAACATTCCAGAATATCATTTCAATTTCAAAAAAAAAAATGAAAAGAAAATTGAAGGATAACTCATAGGTTTGGAAACTTTAGGTAGAAGTATAATCATGTTAAAAAGAACCAGTACAAACACAGAGCCCGACATTATTCAATATTTACTTCTCATTTTGTACCAATCATATCAATCCCATGGACGGCACTCTGTTTCAAATAATCTAATCCAACGGCAATCGAATAGAAATTTGGCAATGGTTATTTCATTTCTATCAATTCCCACTTTATATATTTTCGTGCTATTCACTCTCTTTACGCTCGTTGATACGAGCAATACGATGTCTTCATATAGTCACAAATTCTATGAAGAAAGGGTGCTAGGTACTAAGTTCTTCATGAATGCTAAAATAATTTCTTAGCACACACATATAGTTACGGTATTTTGAAGCATTGTATAACGAGAAATGTCTTATAGGAAAGAATAACCTAGATAGAACCATGTCGTCAACCAATAACTAACAATATACCGATAAATAATGGAAGCCAGGTCACATAAGGACAACGGAAAAAAATACCTCTCCTTCATCTTCGTACACATTCAATTACTGAGCTTGATTTCTATTCTTACAAACCTTAGGTGTATTGATTGTTTACCTGACCCGCATGTGATCAGGGTTTTCCCCTCCCTAACATCCATTTCATTATGCAGCGGGTTGATTTTGGACGTCCACTTCCCAGCCGGCGCGTTGAATCCGGTGGTAGAATCATGATTCCATCGTAAAGGACCCTCATCTTCATTGAATATTGGATGGAAGGGGGTGCGTGTATCTTAAATCACGACTAGGTAGTGTAGTAGTCTTCTACAAATAAACGAAAATCAACACAGCGATGCTGGCATGCTAATATGATATGGCTACATGGAAAGCCATATATCAATGTCTTTACACATGTGCAAGTTTTTTCATGTAAGTTGACGCGATGAGTTCGACCACTCCTTGACTTCACATGGAATAGGCCTTTCACGTGATCGTAAAGGACAATTTCCATCGAACCAGCCTTAGACACGGCCACGGATGCGTCGACGTCACGAATTAGATTGCTCGGAAGGATGCCAATCTATTGCTTACCTACTTCTCTTCTTGCAACAAAGTAACTATTGAGACGGAAAAGATCATTTATACTTGTCTACGATTCTTGGGAGGCTTAGAGCTCCTTTAAGGGGACCTTTATTAAATACCTCTGAAATGTTTGTTAATCGTTAAACCATATCTTCGACCTCGTCGTGTGAAAGAGCCCATAAGCTGGGCAAGGTTGCCTCTGCCATTATGTGCCCGGAATTGAAGTTCTCCCGATTGTATTCATATGCTTTTTGAATTTCCGTTCTATACTCGCTAAAAATTTGCTCTGCCAGGCAAAATTCTTGAGAATTTTATCTTTGAGCAGGGTCATGGAGTACTAAGCGAAATGGCGCATCTGAATCTGTGATATCTGAATGGTGTAGCCCGACCAAGATAAGGATCGACCATTAACGCCATGATTCTGGATGTCTTGTGCGATATAGCATAAATTCCTGCCTTTGAAGTAACTTCCATTTCTAATGCATGCGAGAACCATCCTGACTATCGGTATTCTCGTATACTGTAATAAGCGAATGCCAATGGAAGCATTTGATTATTTAGTCACCACAGTGTGATCGATAAAGCTTTGCGGCTTTTATCGCCATTATAGTAGTAATGCAGTACATCTCATAGCGGAGATGACGATGTTGGAACCGCTTGATGGATGGCGGATGACGAACATTACCCGTTGGAATATCTGTGTTTGGCGTGGCTGGTTTATGTTTTCGAGCAATAGGAGACATCCGAGTTGCTCACATGCCCAGACAAGCGTGGCAAGCTCTGTATATGGTGAGAGAATTAGCCGTATAACTGTCTAGTGCTTTATGCTTCCCCATCCAAAGAGCTTTTTGTATGATATTTGATATCCCGTTTTCCATCACACACTTTCGCCTGAATATGGCAAGTAAACGATAAGGTATTTTTTGAATTAATGCCTTTATATGAGTAAAACCAATTGGGAGTCTAGTTGATGATGGTCCCGGTTCAAGCAGAAGTTGACACAAGTATACGTGATATGTTGTTGATAACAAATAACGAGTATCTTTGATAACCATTGCCACTAGAAGCTTAGTTGATCTTGACATTCTTGACGCTTCTTACATCGAAAGCGAAGCGATTTTTTGAGGATGCAACAATGACATACTCTTGGTGTGCTTTAATAGAGTAAATCTTTGCAGTCTCTTGTAAATCAGATTTCGAATTAAAAACTTGACCAATTACGAATTCTCCACTCGAATTAGCGGTAGTAGGCTCCACGTGAGTCCGACTACTTGCCTTGACGATATCTGGGTTTTCAACATGTTGAAAATGAGGGTTAGTGGTAAGTGATGAAACGCGAGGATGGCTCATCAATGTCTCTCATCATCTGGGTGATTTGATACATCACGAGATGGTGCTTGTCTTGAGAAGGCATTATACCTTGTTCATTCTCGAAACTTGGTTGAAAGCTCGAAAGAATGATGCACGTCGATCAACTTGACATCAATCATCTCCGTCGCATTCATCATCGACATCTTCACCATATTCATCATTACGTTCTTCATACGCATTATCTTCATCATCTCCATTTGGTCGATGTCAGGTCTTGGACCCTTCTGGAAGCCTGTAGTAGTCGGCCCGTGCAACATTGGCAATTATCGTGAGACGAATATATCTGCATAGCCACTCGCGGATTGGTTCACTTGTTGCCTTGACTCGAAACTTGACTTTAATATCTGGGTTCATTTCCTCGATGGTTGGTGTGTTAACCAGATCCAACATTTTGCGCACACTACTGTCATCCCGTACTGGATAAGGTTGGAACTTTTACCACTCTAAGGATACTTACGAATGAGTACTAATTTGAACCTTCGTTTATCGATAGTTTGTCTTTAAGTATATCATATATTCTCGATTCTTGAAAAGTGCATTAATGAGGTACTTAGAGGCTCGATAACGAGTTTCGCTCCTCATATTTGACATCTGTTTCACTCCTCGATGTTGTCATTATAGTAACATATCCACGAGGTGTTGGAACAGACATAATTATTACAATACAAAATTGTCTCATTAATTAAATATTACGAGAGTAATTATCCTTATAATCCTTATATCCATCAACTTTATCATAAATAAAACAAACACAAATATGGATTGGTCATCAAACCTGTCAAATTAAAAGATAAGTAAACAAGTTTATTTCCAATATTTGTCGAAGCTAAAGCGGAGAAATGGGTAGGAAATGAATGATAAATCCTTGAAAGTTTGTAAAAAATGTACAGTGAATAGTCACAGGGGAGTTATTGCATCTCTCACTAAAAAATATATTTAAAAGTCATATATTTAACATGCCCATGAAGCTAACGTCGTCGATGAATTTTATTTCGGTTTATTGAACGGACACCTAATTTCTGCATTGAAAAGTTTGTCTTCTTTGCAGCACAATGTTCAAACCATACACATCACTGCGATTCGATTTCATATCTCTTCTGCTCATCTCATACTTAGAATTCACCTTTAATTTTTAACTGAAACGGCCAATTCTTTCCTTATAAGTGTTCTTCTATTGGAATAAACATTTTCATGAACAAGAACAATTTGGACCACCAAATAATTTCATTAACAAATTCTCTTCCTAATGATAGTAAAGTCGAGTATGTACGGGCTTACCAGTATGGAAGACTAAGCAGGATATAAGCGGTAAGAAAGTTCCGCAATCTGGAATTATTTTGTCTCATGGGAACAACTAATTCCACAGCAAGATAAGAATCCACGATGTGGAGAGAGATTTAAGAATCGAAGGCATGATCGATCCATGCCCATTGTGCGGTGAGGGGAGAAGGGGAACAGACGATCGCGACGACGGGAGAGAAGAAGAAGCGATCGGAATAGGAAAATGGGAAAAAATACAGATTTAAGCGGGCCAAATGCTGACGTTCGAATCCTTTTTAGGCTTTTGAATTGGTTCGAATGTCGTTCAGCCGTAGATTGTGGAATGTGACGATTGAATGTCGAATCTTGGCGGATTACCGACGTGGCAATTACCTCTTAAAGCCGTAGTTGTGGTTCTTAGAACCTACGTGATTAATGGCGTTGTTATCGGCGATAAGGTGTTACTGGAATTATTTTGAAACAATATTAATTTTATTTTTATTTTTTAAATATCTTTGTATTTAAGTCTGGCTATTCTTTTAAAGACAATCTCATCAAGTACAGTGATTCAATGACAGGAGGACACAGGTTAAGTCAAAAGGCCACTTTTCTTCTGGGTCCCAATACGATTTTTTTGCTTTTGTGTGTCACCCCTACGCTTCAAATCCAAAAAAAAATGCCAAATGCGTGAGACCCACACAAGTCCACTGATTTCGTTGAAGAGATCCAGTTATGGATTCCCACATGTCCCATGCAGACATGCGCGCCTCCCCTCTTGCCGTCCATTTTTTGAGAGAGAAGAGTGGGTGTTGGAACATGGGACTTGGGAGTGGGAGGGAGGCAGAGAGCAGGAAAAAACAAAGGAAAGAGAGAAAGGAAAGAAAATTAAAATTATAGGAAAAGGAAAGGAAAATTATCTGTCAACTATTGCAAAAATGTTTTCTTTTTATAGAAAACAAAGTCAGAAGAATTCATATAAAGTAGGAGGAGGCTCCTCGGAGGGTGAGACACCGTCCCTCTCCCCCACTTAGGTATGTAAAACTCTCCCTGCTCTGCCATCTTTTTGGTAGTCGAGAAAACGTGGGAAAATGATGGGAAGACTTGAATCTCAAGGTTTTTCATTTTTGGGTTCGGGAGAAAATTAAATAAATGGCAAGATTTAGGTCTTGGACTTGGAGTGAGGTTTTTCTTTCTTTTTTGCTTTATTTTATTTTGTTTACAAACCCCGAGACAAGGTTAAAATGAAAATTTCTTTGTTTATCCTTTATGTGCCTCGGTTTACTTTGCAACCAAACAGAACAAAAGTTTCCAACGTTGTACTGATTGAAGGACGCACTCTCTCAGTCTCACTTTGATTTGAAGCTTTTTCTTTCTCACGTCTGGATAGGGTAGAGAAGAAAGAGGTTGGCTATAATGGGTTCCACGCCGGCGCAACCACAGTTCATTACAAGCACTGGCGGAAGAAGTTCATCACATGCACCACTCATCGAGAATCCTGAATCTGATCAGATTGTTGTGCCTGATGTAAGTAGGATTCGACATTTTTTTTTTATATCTTCTTTTGTATGTTTGGCCCCAACAAGTTTTGTTCTTATTGTGGTTTTTAGACAAGACTGAGAAAAGTTTGTTGTTGTATAAGCGGTTTTTGTATTAATGCTCTGTTAGATAATATTCCATATTTTCATCTTACATCTTGAAGACGCTGCTGTTGAGCTCGGGATTTGGTTTTCTAGCTTACCCAATGTTGTTGATTTGAAGCCCGATATTCCCATGTATCACTCTTAATTTACTCTGAGATCAATGAACACAAAACAATTCTATGATTGTGTTTTACAAACTTTTTTCATATAGTGAATTCAGGTGGCTGAGGACCTTTAGCCAATGTTGGATCCCTAGAAAATTTGAAGAAAAACATGGGAATAAAGAATTCCAGAGGAAAATTAGACATAAGCAAAAAAAATCAATTATTTTAATAGTTGTCAGACTTATTTTCCTTATTAAAGATTTAATAATTTATAAATTTCTTACCATATATATATATATGATTTTTCCTCATTTTCTATAAAACAAAATCAAATATGAGAAAATCCTTTTTATCGGTGTATATTTTTATCTGTACTTTTCTAGAAAAAAATTGCATTAAAGTTTTGGACACTTAGGAGTGAAAAATTGTTGTAGTAGAAACCATTTTCAGACATTAAAAAAATAATTCACAAGTGACAAATGAGGTTTACAATGTACCCTGCTTTGTAGCTTTGGAGACACATCATTCAAATTCTCAAGTTTGTGATACTCTCTTTATTCCTTTGGAAAGAGATAAAGTTTACTTGTGTATTTGTGTATGATGGTAAGTGTAAGTCACTTATCATGTCTTTTTCCTCGTTTAATTTTTAATAGAAAATTTCCTATACTGTTGATTTCGGGCCTGATTTTAACTGCAGAATCTTTTGTTTGTTTTGAGATACTGTGGTTAAAGATATGTTTTATAAAAAAAGTTTCTTCCTTGGAATATAAATTTAGGAACAAATGCTCAGTCCTCCAATAAGTAATAAAAACTTTCAAAATTATGTATATTTTTTCTTTTCCAAAGATTAACAGCTCTCCGCCCAGAGTTTTGATAAAAGGAAAAAAAATTCTGTACACTGCTTTAAGGACAACCACAGTATGTAACAAGTTTTCTATCTTTCTTCTTTAAAAGCAGAATTAGGGCAAGTATTTATCTTTCCGTTGAATTAATGGAGCTTTTATATATATAATGGGAATTTAGAAACTGTTCAGGCAGGAACTGGGTTTACTGTTTAGTGGGCTGCTGGAAACTGTGTGCACGCCCAATAATGTGATAGGTTCATTTTAAATTTAACACTTGGATATGAAATTTCCTCTACCAGTAACTTAAGGTAGCACACATTTAAACTTTTGTTTTTGATCTTCTGTAAAAACAAATGGATCAAACACTTCTTTCATTTTATATCGTTAAGTTGTCTTTAATCAAGTTTTTTTATTGGATGTGTGGCAAAGGTGTTTTAAATCCTGACACTTGTTCTTTCTGTTAGAAGACTGCTTAAAACTAATTTTATTGGATAAAATTAAAATTTTAGAATCAAACAAACAGAGGACAAAGAGCATGCATTCATTGAAACCTGCAAAATAAAACCTGCAGTTCTGTAGTAAGTATGGTTGCTTTTAAGTTGTGAAGTTTTATCATTTATATTAAATCCAGATTACTAAGTTACATACTAAACATGTCCTTTAGCACATTGTTATCTTATATTGTCCATGCATCTCTTAATTTAGCATCTCTTAGTTTGATCCTCAATTACTAAATACATGTGTTATTTGACCTTTCAAGATAGTAAGGAAGCGAAGAAGAGCAGGTCCAATAAAGATTTAAGTGTAGATATTTGATTAGCATTGTTGTTCTGTGGTGGATCCTGACATGGAAGTTTGCAAGATTAATTAGTAGATTAAACGTTCACAATTTACACTGTCAATGAATGATCAATTTAACCTAACGTTTATTGTTTTTCCATCCAATTTGCTAGATAATTTGTTTCTTATGTATAAGACAATCTTTAGAGCCAATGGCATTAGTTTAAGCAAATTGCTGTCAAGGTGATATATTTGAGTGCCTATCCGATTGAGATTATTTTCTCTTTACAGTAATGTATATACTTGATGTTAGGTCTCATGCTATGCTATCATAAGACATACTGGGACTGAAATTAGATGCTTTATGTGAAAATCTTGATTGACAGCTTTAATGTTTTATCATGCAGAGGAAAAGCTGGAAGAACTTATTTGCATATATGGGCCCTGGGTTTCTTGTGTCTATCGCATATATTGATCCTGGAAATTGTAAGACTGAAACTTCTTATTTTCTTTTCTATTATTATAAATTTTTTTTTCCTAATTTTGCCCTCATCTATATTTTGTGGTCATGTTGCAGTTGAAACTGATCTCCAATCAGGAGCACAGTACAAGTATGAGGTGTGTGTTAGCTTTTAATATCATTTGTGCAATTTGAAATTTAACAGCAATTCACGGTCAAGCACACTACATTTGCCAATGAGGCCTAGCTCAGTGGTTAAGGGCTTGGGTGGGCATAGGGAGGGGGAGGGGAACGGGTTCAAGTCCTAGTGGGGACAAAATTGTGTACTTATCAAAAAAAATATATGAAGCATACTACATTTAGAGAGTTCCAATCTGCATGTAGATTGTACAGGGTTTCTTAGTTCTAACGGTATGTTGTTGTTTGACACACCTAACCAATTATTGATGGTTTGATCAAAATTCGAACATAGGGTTATTTGATGGGAGGTTGGATTGTGGTTCTCTAATGTAGAATTGTGAGAAGCTAGAGTTTTCATATCATAGAGCAATTTGAATAGATGAAGGATGCATGGTTTGGGCCCAAACCATGGATAAGGAACATTTCTAAAATGTGATATAATTTCAAAATGTTAATTTTCGCACCCTTTCTAATCACTTCCCTTGTCTAGCATTTTCCAAGTATTTAGGCCTTGTCAATGGTCTCAATATGCTATCCACAACACCTAAGTAATCATGTACAATTTACAGAATTTAATTTTATGTGATTTAAGTAATGCCTTCTCTATATTCTATTTTTCTTGACCATTAATGTTGCATAATTGTTGTTATCTTCCAGCGAGCACTATAGCGACCTTGAATCTTAACATGGTGGAATCATTACTTATATGCACATTGCACTCAAAGTAGTAATCAATTCCAAACCAAACTATAATTGAGAACAGTCGTAAGGATTGCCAATACGATTTCAATTCATTTGCGATCTCCTCTAATACATCTTGATGGTATAATTCAGCCCAGGTGACTTGTGATAGAAAACACAAAATAAAGAACATTCAGTTTATTTTTAATATCTATTTTGTTAATTATAGTGATTAAGACATTGATAAAGACTTTTTAGTGCATAATACTTGACTATATTCTATCTTTAACATGGGTTTGGAGTGTTGTCTTGTTGTTTGTTGCTTTGGTTTGTAGTTTAGTGTCTTTCACTTAGGTTGAATTGGTGCAGCTTGTCAGTTTCCATACAATTGTAAGATTTAGTAGTGTGGAGTTTTTGATTCAGATATAACAACAAAGATTTTAGTGATCACTGGCATTCCTTGTATACTCAAATTTGTTTAGCATGATTCTTCTGCCTATGCTAGATATCATGGTTTATTTTAGGATTTTAGTAAACAAAAAAAAAAAAAAAAAACTTGATCCTATCTGGTTCTTTGTTTTTCCTGTTACTCTTTGTGATTTTGTTTTGATAACGAATTTTCAGAACAGCCCAATTGATTTTGTATCAAATGAAAAGGAAAAAAAAAAATTAAATAAAGCCTTTTCATTCCTCTCTTGGACTTGAGAATCAACAATCTCCATCATGTAACATAAACTCACTTCTCATAAGTAGAACATGTTACTCATTTTCAATATCCTTTCTCCCAGTCATCTACATATCTTGATTTAAACGACAATGCTTGTGGCCATCTAACATTCTCTGGATGCCTCTTTGCAATGCAGTTACTTTGGATCATTTTAGTGGCTTCATGTGCTGCCCTCGTTATTCAATCCCTAGCAGCCAACCTGGGGGTAGTGACAGGTTGTGATCTTTAACTCCAGCTACTTTTAATTATCTTCACCCAATTTATTGATTCTCCTCCCTACTGTTCTTTCTTAAATGTAGGAAAGCATTTAGCAGAGCACTGCAGAACTGAATATCCAAAAGTGCCTAACTTCATCCTGTGGGTTCTTGCTGAAATTGCTATAGTTGCATGTGACATTCCTGAAGGTAATAATGCTCTTATGTTTTAAATTAAAAGTACTAATGCCTTTTTCATGCTAGAAATTTAATGATATCTTATTTCATTATCATTCATTATTTTTTTTTGATAGGTTTTTCATTATCATTCATTATTAGAGGCTGAATGCGTTAGAGCACTACCTAGAGGGATATACAAACTACACATTATGATTGTTTTTTATTGTTTTTATTATATATGATGTGTGTAATTGATGCATAACTGATGACCTCAACCATTTTATACTTTTACGTGTTTGAAATTGAATAGAAGGCTTGGAAGGCGTGTGCACTTTGTGATTAATATCTCACATTGTCATCTTTCTTCTTTAGAAGGTTTTTTTTAGGCAAAACTATCTAGAGATGGACATGTAGACTACAAATTATTCTTAGTTTTCAGGTTTGTATATACCAAGACCCAAGTATAATTAATGCATAGCTGATTATCACAAATCACTGAAATTCTTTTATGTAGTATTTTCATCATTCTCTAATTATGTAGGCGGTTGCAATATGCGATGGATGAATGATCTGGCTGAGTAGAACTATGATCATCGAAATAGTGTAGGAATGTTGTGGGCTTATGTGTTTATTTTATTTCTTCTTTGGATTGCTCTTTGAGAATGATGTTGATGTAGGGAGTTGTGGCATTTGGTTAAGAATGTCCCAAGGTGACAATAACATGAATTCTTGCTCAAAAAGAGCATGGTTTAAGGTTGATTTGGTCTGATTTTGGCCTCTTTTGAATTTAATTATCCTTATAAACACCAATCCTACGACTTGCTACCCAAAGAAAGGAAAGATTAATAATTTGGTATGTTTGGAAGTATTTTGTGATGCTTGGATACAACAAAATGGTCTTAAAATGATGTTCGTATGTATGGGAGTTGGGAGGAAGGAAAAAGACTGGAAAATGAGAGTTTGACATTTTTGCTACCCATTGCCAAAAGTTAGTAATCCCTTACTTATTTGAAATTGTGTTGAAAAGATAGGTTTATAGTAGCTATTCCACATGTTGCGGACTATGTGATGCTTTAGAATCTTGAGGAGCATCGAATCAAGGAAAAAAGGCCAGCCTTGAGTTGTCTAATTTTCGCAAGCTTTGTCTTTGGATTTCTCAATGGGTATGAAATTTTCATAAGTCCTTGCAAAATTGGGCAGAGACTTGATTTTAATTATAGGGCCACCATTCATTTCATAATCACTTTAGAAACTTTGTAGTTGCTTGCCTAGTTGTGAAGGTGCGCCTTGGGGCGTGAGGCGATCACGATCACGACGTCTGAGCACCTCGCTGAGACAAGGCGACGCCCCTTGTGAGGCGGCAACCAAGCATGCCTTTACGTGGCACAAAAGCTCCTTTGTTGCGCCTCTGACCATTGACCTCTAGGTATGTATTTGGGATCCTGTTCTTCTTCCTCGTCTTCTTCTTTTCCTCTTCTTTGGTTGCAGCATCTCGATGCCCTAGTTTTAGACTGTAAAAAAAGAAGAAATTAGGACGTAGGATACCCTGACCAAAAGAAAGAAGAAGAATGAGACTCGTTTTTAGATTATGTAAATAAAAGGAAGAAATTAGGAGCAGAGATGCTCTGACCCAGAAGAGGTATCACGAAAAAAAAAAGTGTAGAAAGCAAGAAGAAAGAATTGGAGGAAAGAATTCCTTTTTTATTTTGCATTGATTCATCGTGAATATATATATACACAAAAGTGAATCTAACCTTCCTAATATATTACAGCTCTATATGACAAGTTTCCTAATAGGTTACAACTCTATATGTAAAGTAGATATATCTTTATACTTGCTCGCCGAGTTGGAGTATAGATATTAATCATACTGACTTGACATAAATAGTGACCGTCCCCATAGGCCTTTATGAAGATATCACTCAATTGTTCTCCATTCTTCACATATCCTGTAGAAATCAAGCCTAGTTGTATTTTCTCAAGAACAAAATGACAATCTATTTCAATATGCTTAGTCCATTCATGGAATAGCAGATTAGAATCAATATGAAGGCGGCTTGGTTGTCACAGTGTTCTTGTTTGGTGTCTCAATGCCGACTTCCATCAAGAGTTAATGAAGCCACATGATCTCACATACAGACTATGCCATCGCTTTATATTCAGACTCTACACTAGATCGGGAGACAACACTCTGTTTCTTACTTTTCCATGAATCTAGATTCCCTCCAACAAACACACAGTACCCTGAAGTGGACCTCTTGTTCTCAAGCTCCACACTTGATCAGCATCCATGAAACACTCAAGTTTATTATACCCATGATTATTGTATAAAATACCACGTCTCGAGGCTCCTTTCAAGTAATATAGAATCTGTTCTCTGGTTGTGATGATCGATTGTTGGAGAAGATATGCGGGGCTTACGACCTTGTCAGGAGTAGAAATGATATCGGGACAGTGGTATGGAGCAATTCGGCTGACTAGTCTTCTATATTTCTCGGGATCCTGCAGATGTTTCGCGTAACTTTGTAGATTATGCGCACAGGACCATAGGAGAATTGTATGGTTTACCTGACTTTTCGATTCGAATGATCGGTCAAACATATATTTCCTTTGAGATAAGAAGATTCCATGTTTGCTTTGCATAACTTGATGCCGAAAGTATCTTAGCATCCACAAGTCCCAGCTGTATGGAATTGGCTCACAAGAAAGGACTTAAGAGATGAGATATCTTTAGAGTCATTCCCGATGATAACAATATCATCCACATCATTACCAATGGAATGATACTTGGTGGAGTTCTTGTAGAAAGCAGTGGTCGGATTACTCTTTTGCATGCAGATTCCTCGGCTGTTTGAATTTGCTAAACCACACACGCGGACTCTTGTTTCAAACCATCTGAACTCCAGAAGGCAATGAGCTCTCATATCTCACGCCCAGGCAACAAACCACAGAGAGGTTGCTTCGCCTGCACCTCCTTAGAGTCAGCTGTGAAGAAGACATTTTTAATATCAAGTTGGCGGAGATCCCAATTATAAGTGGCAGCTAGGGAAATAAAAAGTCGAACAGATGTCATCTTAGCAATAGGGGAAAATTTGTCGGAATAGTCGCACCATAGAATGCAGGCATACCGCTGCTTGACAGGCGGGCTTTGTAGAAGCGGCGGATCCATGGGATTAACTCCTTGTAAACGCAGGCTTGACCAATGACTTTCTTCCCAACAGGTAAACAAACTAGGTCCCAAGTACCATTGTCAGTCAAAACATCTATCTCCTCTATCCATAGTTATCAAAGGCGCGCCTCAAGCGCTCTTAAAGCCCAGGCACCACCACTCCCGACGAAGCGACGCCTCGCCCACCTCGTACTCGAGTTTTTCTATATGAGAGACGAGAAAGCGAGCGTTGTTTTGGTCTTATATATATATATAAACACTGTTTTGGCTAAGTTAAAACATCGTCGTTTTAAGTTGTATCTTGAGTTTTAAAAAAAAGGCTCTAGTGCTCCAAAACGAAACCGTTTTGGACCCAAAAGGGCTAAACAACGTCGTTTTGGCCCCAAATGCATGAAGTTTCGGGATTCCGGTAGATCCCGACCTATTTCTACCATGTTTTGACTCGAAAAAGCCTAGCAGCTCCATTTACTCTATAATGCCTATAGAAGAGGAGAAGTAAAAAATCAATTAAAATAGCCAAGAAATTGCGAGAAAAATCATGTAAAAATAGGAAACAACCATCATAAAAATCATAAAATATATATTTGGCATATGATGCGCCTCACTTAAAAAGCCGCCTGAGTGCACATGCTTACCATGAGGCCTAGAAGCCTTTGTGCCTCGGTGTGCGCCCTCGAATAGCCCCAGGCCCTGCAGCATCGCCTTTACGCCCGACCCGGAATGAGCGAGGCTTTAGAGAGCCTTGTTAGGCGACGAAATAGAGTCCCGAGGATGCAATGAAGAACAAAATTTGTGAAACAACGGTCATAAGAAAATGGAGGAAATTGGATGAGCACATCGCGTTTTACCTTTCTGAGGAGAGTAATAGGAGAGATCATCAGAGAGCGGGTTGATGTCAAAGTAGTGGTGGAGGCTTAAGGCGGGGTGGTGTCAGAGTGTAGACTTGAGTGATAGGGTTTACGACTGGCCAGGGGACAGGAGGCTGGGGCTAAGCGAGACGAGAGTATAAGCAGGCAGATCCATTATTCTCACACGACTAGTGTGGATCGGGTCTTGAGAAAGGAGTATTCTCGAGTGTAGTGCTCCAGCGAAACTAGGTACTTCCGAAGACTAGGACAATAACACCTATCCCTTTTGAACTCGAGAGTAGCCAAGGAAGATACATTTCAATGACTTAGGATCGAGTTTAGACATGTGACAGACATCACAGATAAAACAAGTACACCCGAATACACTGAGGTTATTAAGGAAACAAAGGTTTATTTGGAAAAAAAATGTGATATAGAGTGTCCCAATTCAAGACTGAGGAAGACATATGGTAAATAAAAAAACAAGCGGTGGAAAGCGGCATTGCTTTATAAATGCTTGTTTTTGCATTTGAAATAATAGAGCTCTGGCAGTTTCAAGGAGGTGTTTATTCTTCCTCTCAGCCACGCCATTCTGAGAAGGAGTATCGACACATGAGGTCTGATGAAGGATGCCATTTTGAAGCATGAAAGACTAAAACTGTTCTGAGACATATTCTTTAGCATTATCACTTCTCAAACTTTGAACATAAACATGAAATTGAGTGTGTATCTCAGCATAAAAGGCACGAAAATGAGAAAATAACTCAAAATGGTTTTTCATTAGATATAACCAAGTGGTTCGTGAATAATCATCAACAAAAGTAACAAAGTAGTCCAGGGAAACCCAGTTGGGACCACAAGAATGAATGAGGACCTTTACATACGAATGAACTAATTTAGATGGAGCACTAGCTCGTTTATTGACTAGAATTTAGAATGAAGGCTTGATGATGCTTATGAGTGTGAGACTACTTGCTCTGACGGCGATAGATTTGAAAATTGTGGACCTGGCTTTTTTTGTGAGGAAGGGATGACCCGATCGTGATCGTCTCGAATGGTGTAGTAACTCCAGGAACCCGTGACAGATCTTGATGCTTGCCTTGATCAAGAATGTAGAGGCCACTGAATCACGTCCTTTTGATAATATAACCCCGTCGCCAAGATCTTTTGAAAGGCAAAACCGGGGAAGAATGAATATAATATTTTAGTGTTCGAGTTAATTTGCTCGAGATTAGATTAAAGAAATTCGAGTAGGATTCAAGACGGATGACAAAGGGAGAGATGGAGTGGGAAAAATTGTGCCTGACCCAAGAATACATGATTGTGACCCATCTGCCAGAGTGACAGAGGAAGTTGAAGGATGTGGCGAAGGTAGAGAATAAAAATTTAGAATTAACATCATGTGATGTGGTTTTAGAATCAATGAAGCCCATTCGGAGGGCGAAGAAGAAGGCAGACATTTATTTGGGTTACCCGACTTAGAAATAGCAGTAATTGGAGTAGATGGAGACTTGATGATTCTGATGAAGTGGAACTGGCTAATTCTTCTTACGTGGCGGCGGCCCGTCGATGCCTCGTTTGTGGAAACTACATGGTAGAAATCCCGAAGTCTCTGATTTCGGCTTTCTTTGCCTCTTACGAGTCTCATTATCATGTCTAGGCTTATGGCGGGTTATGTAAAATGACCCCTCGAGGCTTGACCTGCATAGTTCTTTGCTGGACCCTTATTTACGTATTGTTGTGTTTCTAACTTCGACATTGTTCGAACTTGACGAGGGCATTGCTTATCTGGGTAGAAGGAGGAGTACATGAGGAGGTCTCTGTGTGGAGTATCCTATTGAATGTTTCTTAGAAAGATGAGATCTTAGGGGTGACGAATCATGCCTTAACGAGTCATGCTTGAGGGAGTCTTAATTGAAAACCCGTCAACGCCGTCTTTTCTCGTTGGGCTGTTGAACACTGAACATCACGGACTAAATGGTATTAGTGTTCAATTCCTCATATGTGTACTTATAGTCCATGAAGAGTTCGTGAGGGGATAGATCTTGTTTCTTAGTGTGCTACATACATCGAATATCACGAAATATTCCCTTTGTGAATACACGAGTCCAGATATTCCATTAGTTCCTTAACATACTCATAGTGATTAATGAGGCGGAGTACTTTCACAGATTAATGGAATTACAATTTGTAGGAAGAAACGAGCATCATTCTCCGAGTCATCGATCTTCGAATCATCCGTAGGAGGGTCCTTATCAAGATGATTGGCCATACGGATACTCTGTAAGTAGAGGCGGATTGTTTTACTCCAATCCGAGTAATTGGGACCCGTTAGTTTGTCCTCTGTGATTTTAGACATCATCGGGACCACTTCAAGCTCTGAAACAGGCTTCTTATCTTCTGAAGAATTTGAATTACTCATTATGAAGTCAAAGACAAGAAATTAGGGCAGAAGGATACCTTCAAAAACCCAATCGGATAAGTTCTTGTAATGAACACAGATCCCATAACAAGAAGTACAGAAATCCCAATACTTGGAATCACAGCACCCAACAACGCGATCGACTCACAAGAGAGAGAAGCACCACGTAGTATTCATTGGAAGTACATGGCGGACTCTCAGCGCACCTACTTGGCGTGTGCGAAGCAGTGTGGGGCTCTGAGATGGCGCGTGGCGTCACGCGCTAGGATTCGGCCGCCGGTTTCGGTGCTTTGACTTTCATCGGTGGTCGGCGCTCCTTCCTGGACCGATGGTGTCGCTTCACGTGCCCTCGAAATGGGTGTTTCAAAAACACCCCTTATGGCCTCCACAGTATTCTCGAGAATGGATTACTCTTCTCGATCAATTACAGGGCTCACGATACCATGTAGAAAGTAAGAAGAAAAATTGGAGAAAGAATTCATTTTATTTGCATTGATTCATTGTGAATATATATATATATACCATAGCCAATCTAACCTTCACAATAGAGTTCTGACTCTATATATAAAAATGAGTATATCTCTTATAACAAAAAGAAAGAAAAAAGAAATTAGGGCATCGAGATGCCACGAGGAAAGGTCAGCGTACCTAGAGGCTTGCGAAAAGAAAATGGAGTCCCGATCCATATGCAAAGAAAGAGAAGAAGAAAAAACCTGAGAGGGCGAATGTGCAAAATTGAAAAATAAGCATAAAAATAGAAATAAGCATAAAAATTTGATTTGATTAAATAAAATATATATATAGCATGGGAGTGTCGCCCAGATAAAAAAGCTCGCACCTTAGGTGCACCTTAAGGCTCCAAGAGGCCTTTGCGCCTTGAGCCTTTCACAACTATGGTTGCTTGCAAAAATATCGCTATTCATTGCCAACCTTTTGGCATGTATGAGCCGATCTTCAAATGTTCGAGCTTGTGGTTGAACATTTTTGACATGTATTTTGATACTTCTAAACATGAATAAGGCGTTAATGTGGAAAACATATTTAGAACACTATAAATAGGAATTTTGATCTCTAATTTGAAACTCTTGATCATTATTTTTACTTTAACTCTTTGGAGAATTGATAGATTTTTTTCTCTCCCTGAGTCCTCTCACTTGCCAAACATGCCTTATGAAGTTAGAATCACAAGTATGAGTGGCTGATAATTTCTACTCATCTCAAAGGAAGAAAGATCTAATTACTAGATCTATGGTGAACTAGGCTTTTAGACATGAAACGAACAGGTAATTTGATCCAATTTGATTGATTGATTGAAAAATTTGGAGATTTTCTCTCTAAATTGCATGGATGACTATCACATGACAATTTAAATAGATGCATTGAATTACAAATGGTAGATTTAATGACATCTGACTAGTTCTTTGATGTATTAATCATTGGATCGACTTGAGATGAATATGTTTCGATGCTTGTAATTGATCGATAGAGATTGAATTAGCTATTTTATTTGAATTTGGATCCGAACTTATTATCAAATATAAAATTAGTTCATATGAGAATGTAAATTTTCAATCTAACTTGATGAAATTGGAGACCTAATTTAGATAGGATTTGAACTTTAGCAAATTCAGATTCTAGAAATTCTTTTATTTGATTGACTTGTTTTAAATTTGTATGAGGATTAAGTTTTTTCATCTTTTGAGAATGGTGATTTTCTTATTCTCTTTTCACTATACTTTTTGTCATTAATTTTCTAATCACCGTTATTTCTTATTCTTTACAAATTACATGTTCATTTCTTAGAATATCATCTCGATGGGCTGACTCACAAAACAAGCTACATGAGTAGTTTTGGCTAAACACGTTTTTATTAGGCTTGAACTACGATTACACTATAAATATGAATTTGAATCTCTAATTTGAAATAAAGTCATTATTTTTACTTTTAACTATTTGGAGAATAGATAGATTTTCTCTTCTTGAGTCCTCTCCTTGCAGAACAACACCTTATGATGTTAGAATCACAAGTATGGCGGCTGATGTTTCCACTCATTTCAAAGGAAGAAAGATCTAAATACAAGTTCTATAGTGAAGCTGCAGAAGCTTTCATACATGAAATGAAAAGAGTAATTTGATCGATTTGATTGATTGTTGGAAATTGATCCAATTTGATTGATTGATTGGAAAATTTGGAGATTCTCTCTAAATTGCATGGATTATCAACACATGACAATTTAAATAGATCCATTGAATTCTAAATGGTAGATTTGATGAAATCAACTAGTTGCAATGTATGAATCAGTGGAAATCATCTTGAGATGAATATGTTTTGATGCTTGTAATTGATCAATGGAATAGAATTAGCTAGTCGATTTGAATGCGGATCTAGGCTTATTAATACGTTGAGAATCATAGGATATTCTTAGGATATTCTCTGGTTTATCTCCTTCATTTATTGTACATTATTTTCCTTCATTTTTGTACTTTATTTGTTTCCTTTTTATGCCTTCTTGATGTGTATATATAGGTGTCTCTATACTATATAACTCATTCAATAAAGAAAAACATTATTTTCTTCTCTCATTTCACATGGTATTAGAGCCATGAAAGGTTCGGGCTAGGGTTTTGTCGTGTCTTCAATTATCACAACCCATCTAGTGGTTGGATCTCTTTTCGGCCACTCCACTTTCATCGCAGAAAGCATCGGAACTCTTTGCCGTAGTCAAAACGCCTCGTCATTGTCAGAAAATTTTCTGGCGATTGTCTCAACTCTGGTCGGCGACCACACCATCAGGATCGCGGGACTTGATCTATCCTCTGGCGTGACCGGCTAGAGAGGTCGATGTGTGTCGCGTGCATCATATCTCTTGAACCATCTCCCTGTTTGCTTGAGGGTGCGTGGGCCACCGTGATGACACTCCGCGTGGCTTTCTTTGTGCAGATCTTTCTCATGTCACCTTGCTTCTCCACTTTGGTGTTGGAAAATGCCATTTGTTCCTATTTTTCTCTATGGCAGCTGTTTTTAAGGCTTTTCTGTCACTTGAATCTTCTCCCTTTTGTGTTTTCTAACACTCTACTATACATTTAGGCCTTTAGGAGTTGTTTTATTATAAATCTTGGTTTGCTAATTCGATCAATTTTACTGGGTTCTCGTCTCGATAGGCGCGAAGAGACTCTCCACACCTCCGAGAGTTATTCTTATGCCTAATGAGGATAAGGAGTACCTCTACCTCAGGTATCCAAATCTGCATCCATTTTGTTTGTTGTCCAAACCGGTAATGCCTTTGCTTGCCTTTCACATTCATCTAGATCTTGGATACTTGATTCTGGAGTCTCTGATCAAATTTATGGTAATAAGGATCTTTTTTCTTCCCTTACTATTACATCACCTTTACCCATGATTACTTTAGCTAATGGATCTCAGAGCCGCCAGCTAAGAATCGATTAAACAAGAATCCCTGTTCCTTCCGCCACCCTTTACTTGTCCTTTATGTTCTTGGATTTCTCCTTTTAATCAGGATTTCTATCATTAGAAGTTATTTCCGTGACCTTAATTGTTTGATTCGGCACTTGCGATGAATTTTGTCGCATTGCGGGCCGGAGTCAGGGAGACGATTGGCATGGGGCGTGAGTTCGGGGGCCTCTTTCATCTTAGTTTGCCTTCATCTTCCACTGCATGCACTTCCATGGATACTCCTCTCCTTATTCAGAGTTGCCTTGGTCATCCGAATATTTCTAAGTTTTGGGTAATAGTTCCTCGTTTTTCTAGTTTGTCTCGGTGGGTGGATCTATTAGTCGGCTTGAGAAACATACTCGTGTCCCATTCCACATTTAGATGTGAATGAAGTTTCCTTCCGAGCTTATCCTGTGATGTTTAGGATCCTTTTGACGGAGTCTACGGCAGGGTTCTAATTATCGTTACTATTATAGATGATTATTCTCGTTGTACATGGCTATTTTTAATGAAAACTCGAGCTAAGTTATTCTCTATTTTCCAGAAGTTCCATGTTGAAGTTCAGGCCTTATTCAATGCCAGTCGTATCCTGTAATTGATAATGCCAAAGAATATTTTTTTGGACCATTCTACTCTTTTTTGTCCTTACATGAGATTTTTCATCAGTCCTCTTGCACTTATACTCCTTAACAGAATGGAGTGCATTGCGCCAGAATCATCATTTGGTTGAAACATTCATGACTCTCTTACTCGCATAAGGAACCTCAGCGTTTTTGAGGGGGATGCTGCGACTTGTTGTTGATCGATCGTATGCGTCATCAGTCTTACGCCAGTCAAATCCCTCATTTCATTCTTTTTCGAACCAACCTCTCTTTGCCTTCCCCCTGCGTGTCTTTGGTTGTGTTTTGTTTTTGTCCATATTCTTACTCTGGACAAGACAAACTCGACGAAAAGCTCTGAAAATGTGTTCCTCTCGGTTTATTCCTGTGATAGGGATATCGTTGCTACTCTCTTGATACACATCGATACTTTGTCTCTACCGATGTCACTTTTTTTAGGCCTCTTCTATGTTCCCTACCACCCCACCTCCTAGTTCTGATGTCATATCTCTACCCCTTCTTTATCTCGTCCCGGATACCTCATCTATACCTCCAGCTACTCCACCTCGACCATTACAAGTTTATACCCTTCGCCCGCGTACTAACATTAGGCCTCCGACTAACTCATCTCCTATGGCTCCCTCCTCCACGACAGATCTCTTGTAGTCTCAGTTGATCTTCTCATTGGATTAGGAAGGTACTCATTCCTCTTGTAATCCCCATCCTATTTATAATTTCCTGACTTATCACCGCTTATCTTCACCATATTCTGCTTTTTATTTCCACCTTGTCTTTTGTTTCTCTTCCTAAAACTGTGCATGAGGCCCTCTCTCATTCGGGTTGGAAACAGGCAATGGTTGAAGAAATGACTGCTTTGCATTCTATTGGCACGTGGGACCTGGTCACCTTACCTGTTGGTAAGTCTATTGTTGGTTGCCATTGGGTTTATACTGTTAAGATTGGCCCGGATAGTGGAGTAGACCGTCTTAAAGCTCGTTTAGTTGCCAAGGGTATACTCAGATATATGGCTCCGACTATTATGACACTTTTTCTCCTATTGCCTAGATGGCTTCCAATCGTCTTCTCTTCTCTATGGTTACTATGAGATCTTGGCCCTATGTTAGTTGAACATCGAATGCATTTCTCAGAATTCTGATATACTTAGGGGAGTATGTATGAACAACTTCTAAATTTATTTGCTTTTCGGGGAGTCTGGTTTAGTATGTAGGCTGCGCCATTTCTTATATGACACAAAAGCTGATCCTCGAGCACAGGTTGAGTCGGCTTTGGATTCGGGTGGTACAAGAATTTTGTATGACTCGGGTGCATTAGACTCTTATGTCATTTATCACCATACATCCTAAGGAGTGCATCTTTACGATTGTTTATGTAGACATTGTTATAATGGGCATTGATCGGGGATGGTATTTGGAAACTAAGCTGACATCTCTTCGATCGCTTTGAGCAAGGCAGGGACGTCAGAGTACTTTCTAGGGATTGAGATTGCTCGATCCCCAATTCTAGTGTGATTATGTCTCGAGAGGAAGTATGTCTTGGATATATTGGAGAAATTGGTATGCTAGGCCCTTAAACATGTAGACACTCTGTGGATCGAATGTCGAAGGCTTGTACGGGCGGAGGGAGCCTACGAGATCCAGGGAGATATCGATGACTAGTACGGAGGTTGAACTACCTCACTATCACTCGACCGGACATTTCCTTTCCTGTGAGCGTAGTTAGTCAGCTTTTGCAATCACCATGTGATAGTCATTGGGATGCTCTAATCAAGTATCATAGTATATCAAGACAGCGGGCCGGGCGTGTTAATTGAAAATAGAGTCATGCAGTTATTGGATATTGTGATGTAAATTTAGCGAGGCTCGCGCGAGACGGATCATTCCTTGAATGTTGTGTGTATTTATTAGAAGCTGACTTAATATCTGGAAGAGTAAACGAGGTTGTAGTGGCAGTCTGCGTCGCGGCGAGTGTTGAGCCATGACTTTGTAACTTGTAAATAATATGGCTCGAAGCGGTTTCTTCGGGGTAATATTTGGGAGGAATGGACGATAGCGCTTGTTTGTGATAACCAAGCAGCCCTACACATTGCCTCCAACCCAATCTTTCATGAGAAGACCAAACATATTGAAGTGGACTATCACTTTAATTAAGAGAAGACTGCCTCAGGATGCATGCCTACTAGTTTCGTCAATTCGGTGACAGTAGCAGACATTTTACTAAGTCTCTCTAGTCGAGAGTTCGGTATATTTGTAACAAGCGAGCGGATGAGCACATATGCTCTAGTTTGAAGGGGAGTGTTGAGAATCATAGGATATTCTCTGGTTTATGTCCTTTATTTCTTGTACTTTATTTTCCTTCCTTTTTGTACTTTATTTGTTTCCTTTTATTCCTTCTTGATGTGTATATGGGGTGTCTATACTATGTAACTCATAAATTCGATAAAGAAAAACATTCTTTTCTTCTCTCGTTTCATTGTAGATCTAAAATTGGATTCCTTATGAGAATGCTAAATTTTCCAATGTAACTTGATGAAGTGGAGATCTAATTTGATGGTTGATCTTTAGCGAATTATATTCTAAAAATTCTTTTATTTGATTGACTTCTTTTAGAGATTTGTATGAGGATTAAGTTTTTCATATTGAGAATTTCGATTTTTCTTATTCTTTTCACTATACTTTTCACATCATTTTTTTCCTAATCATCATTATTTCTTATTCTTCCCATTCTATTCTCATTTACAAAGAAGATCCATCTAAATGGACGACTTTAAAACAACTATAGTATAGTAGTTTTGGCTAAACACATTTTTTATTAGGCTTAGACTACCTAGGATAAAGTCTTTTAGATTTACAGAAGCGTTTTTTAAAGGCGAGAGCCTTTGAAGTTTATTATTGAGACCTCGCAGGCTTCTTTTGAAGTGGTTTCCATGCTTGATACGATGGAGTCCCCGAATCCCAATATAGAATTAATCTTTTTCCCTGCATTAGTTCATCACTTGAATAGGAAGATTTTGAATTTCTTTGCTTAAGATCGGTACAAATGTTTTGTTTAGTAGTTATAGAGTCACATTTAATATCGATTATTAAACCCATCCTTTGAATCAATAACGTTGCAAACAATTTAGGAAATATTTATGTATAAAGTTGTTATTGTTGTAACTTGGAGGTTAGTGAAAATGTTTGCTGGTGGTGTCGAGTTAGTGGCCCAGTAGTCATGCATCTTGAGGCAATCTTCTCTGAATGTAAGTGATAGTCAGCCAGTATGTTTAGTCCTCTCATAAAGAAATTGGGTTGGAAGCAATGTAGAAGCTTGGATTTATCATGTATGGCATCGTTTGTACATCCTTCCAAATCTTAGCCCACAAAGAAGTTGTTTAGACCATATAGTTCATAAGTTACTTGAAGCCATAGCTCGATACTTAGCTTCAACACTAGACCTGGCCATTATATCCTGTTTCTTACTTTTCCAGGATATTAAGTTGCCTCAAATAAATACACAATATTCTGAAGTGGAGCATCTGTCTTTGGGTGAGCCTGCCCAGTCTGCATCATAATATCGTGATGCGGGTGTATTATACATTTAACACCTTGGCACAGTGTTCGCTGATATAACGGAGGATACGGATTATAGCATCTGATGGCTATCACGTGGTATTGCGAGGAAGCGATTAACTTCGCTCATAGGAAAATGTCCGGTCTGACGATGGTGGTAGTTTAGTCTTCCTTCAGTCTTGATATCTCTTTGGATCTATTAGAGCTCCTGTCCAGGGACAAGCTTGACATTCAAATTCATAAGAGTGTCTATAAGTTTATAGTCTAGCATCTCTTTTCGCCGTCACATCAAAGGCATGCACTTATTACGAGACATACTTTTAAGGTGGTAGGCTATCTCAATCCCCAGAAAGTACTTGAGTTTCCCTGAGTCTTTGTACGAAAGTGGCTAAAGAGATGTTGTTTAAGTTTCTGTCATTAGGAAACGGACACGGACATGGGGATATGAAGTGTGGTGAGTTATAAGCAATTCAAAAAGTAGGAAATGGATCTGACAAAGGACATGACATAATAAAATAATAAAAAAATAATTATTCTCTTACAAATATTATCATGAAACAATAATTTAATAAATCAAAAAATAGTTAAATGTTCTTTACAAATATTGAAGACTCGCGTAAATGTCCCAAACTAAATGGCTAGCATTCCTTTAGATCAAATAGAATGACTTCCAATTCAGGTTAAACCGAGAGAAGATCTGCGATCTCGAGAGTCTGACATTCTACATATCCGTTGGGTTAAAACCAACTCCTCGGCGTCAGCATTTTAGATTTACCTTATTTATGGTTTGGAGATCTCGCGCGAATTTGAAAATTGTTATCGCGAAAACCAAGTCGCCCGACTCTTTGTGGTTTCCAGCGTGTTTCTCTTCATAGAGTGAATGAAATTATATGTGCTCAATTTCTCTCACAACATGAGGAGGAGCAAAGGTTGTTCTAGTAATAATTTGTTGTTTATGGGTGGAGAGCATTGGTGTGGAAGTTCCATGAGCAATCCACCATTTAATAGAACTCATGTACCACCATTTTTTGATAAATGTAATTAGTATATAATATTTAAAAAGTCATTTAATTAAAAGATTATTTTAATTTTTAGCCTTAATCTGTATAGTTGTGAAAAAAAAACTTGATTTTGAATATTTAATTTAATAATTATGGTCATTATCCGAAATTCATGTTTTAATTTGATTTTAAATAAGGTTTGAATATTTGAATAATTTTTCATTGCAACGTCGATCTTCATTTTGACATTTTTGGCATCAAATATGAATTTTTTGACAATTAAATATGAATATTATCTTTAACATATTTTTGTAATTTGGTCATTTTAGACTTTTTAAAAATATTTTATATAATTTTTGTTTTACGATATTTTTGTAAAATATCATGATTTTCTATGATATGAAGAGTGCTAAAGTGAAGAAAGAAATCGAATAAATTCAAAATGTTATGATTTTTTAGAATTGAATTAGGATTCTTTGTGTGCTTTGTGAATGTTTGCCATAATTTTATAAAAACGAAGAAAAAACCTGAAATATGTCAGTAGTGTCCACGACCATGTCTTGGCCACATGCGAGAGCCTTTGACTTCTTATCGAAGTCGGCGACACTACGTGGCGTGTCTGAAGGCCGCGCCTCAGCGGCGTGTCCACGTGTCAATGACGGACATTTCACTTGCGATGCGTGCGTGCTTCCTTATCGAATACCATTTTGATCCAACGCATGTTATACTTGATACTCGTGCAGCCATGATTAGATAGATCACGTATCACGATGATGTATGATGATAGAAGGCAGGCAGTGCGATGTATCCCTAGTCATCACTGAACTCTTGTATCATAGAGCCATGGCTCTAAACCCGGGGCTTGAGGGGACTACTTTAGGCCATATAAAGGAGCAGCGTAAGCTTGCGTACAAGCTAGGACTCCCCTTGGCGCCTCGTGGCGGGGAGCGACTGCGAAGAGAGGACAACGTGACGGCGTGGGAGCTTGATTGTCGGAGTTCTTGCGTCCAGTGGATAGATCGGCTGTAGGCTGGTCGTAGGGGATATCTCGGCCCAGTAAAAGGGTTGTCCTTGGGAAGAATACAGCGGCGTTGATGTGATCTAAAGGCAGTGAATAATTCCGATGCTTTCTGTTATGAAGGTGGAGTGCGCGGAAAGAGATCTGACCACTAGATGGGTTGTCGGAATTGAAGACACGACAAAATCCTAACCCGAACCTTCCATGACTCTGATACCATGTGAAGAAATATAAGAAAATGATGCTTTTCTTATTGATTGGATGAATTCAACAGTACATGTCCTACCTACTTATATATATTAGGAAGACATAAAAAGAAAACAAATCAAATACAAAAATGAAGTACAAATATTATATAAAAAACGGGGAATAAATAAGAGGATATTATAAAATATCCACATGATTCTCCAGCAGCAATATAATTAAGCCCTTTTTTCCTTTCATAAGATCTTGACAAGCGTAAGAGGACCTCACTTTTTTTTTTTTTGTCTTTTAATTGCTTCGTTATATGATAACATTCGCGTAAAGCAAATAAGATAGATGCCTTTATCCACGATGATGTATGATGATAGAAGACAAAGTGGTCTGATGTACTCCGAGTCATACTGAACTCCTGTACCATAGAGCTAAAGCGGCCAAACCATGCTCGAGGGGACTGCTTTAGGCCATATAAAGGAGCGATGTAGTCTATACCCAGGCCGGACTCCGCCCGAAGCGAAAATCCGGCCCGGTTGCTCCATATATACCTCCTCAGCGAGGTCGCCATGGAGAAATGCATTCTTGATGTTCAATTGATATAGAATTTAGAGCTGTAAGTAGCCTGTGGATAAGAATGACGAGTCATCTTGCGTGAGGGAGAAAGTGTAATAGTAATCGGAGCCATATTTCTAAATGTCCCATATGACAGCGAGGCCTTAAGATGATCACCCGAGCCGATACAGGCCCGATCTTAACGAGTATAAACCCGATGACGACTAATGGGGACTTACTTTAGTAAGTAAGGGGACCGAGGTCGTGTCTTAGTAGAATACGAAAACAATAATTTCTTCAACCATTGCTTGTTTTCCGACTGATGAGCGAAAGGGCCTCATGTCTGATGTTAGGAATAGAAAGCAGAAAGGCAGGTGGAAATAAAAAGCGGGGGAATATGTTGAAGATAAACGATGATATGACATGAAAGTATAAATAGGATGGGGATTCCTAGAGGAATGAGTACCTTTTCGAGATAGCGATGGGAGTTGAGAGGTGGGCGGAGGCCGTGTCGGGGAGGAGGGCTCGTGGGAGATGAGTCATTCGGAGGTCCGGTGTCGGTATCACGGTTAAGCCGGTATAAACTTGTAATGGATGAGGTGGAGTAACTGGGGACTCAGATGATAAGGCCGGAATGGGAAAGATGAGAGGTAGAGATTAGACCTTGGAATTTGGAAGGTGGTGATTAGAAGATAAAGAATGTTACGGTGACATCGGTAGGCTTGAGTATCGATGTGTATTGGGGAGACTAGTGATACTTAGCGTTGAAGTAGGGAATAGCGAGGAAGATGCATACGACTGTAAGCGAAAGTTTATCTTGACTAGAAGTGAATGTATGAATGAAAATGAGTGCATCCCAAAACGGAGGAGGGAGACAAGGGGTTGATTAGGAAGAGAGAGAATGTGGGACCTGATCACCTAATAGTATAGAAGGGCATCACGATTTATCAAATGAGAGGCGGCTAATCCCCGCGTTGAGGCGTATGGTGGAGGAGGAGAGTGCGAGCTGTCTCAGCTAAGTGGCCCGATTCTTGCGCTCGACCACGCCGTTTGTTGTGGGTGTAAGCCTGAAGGCCAGATGAAGAATCCCGGGGAGGATAAAAGGCGAAAGGAAGGGGTAGAGAGAGGTATTCGAGGCATTATCAACTGCGTAAGATGCGAGATAGAAGTATGAAATTGATTGCGAATCCTAATGAGGAATTTTGGAATGCGAAAATAGCTTGGTTTTGACTCTTCATTAAAAGTAGCCAAGTCTGACGGAGAAAAATAATCAATAAATGTAACAAAATCTAGGAAACTAGTAGACATAATTCGGGACCGGACCCGAGCATCGGTGTGGACGAGCTTAAAAGGAGACTTTGTTACGGATTTCTAGGAGTGCAGGAGCGAAACACAGTATGTTTCCCAGTGATAAGACTCAGCTCTCTTGAGATAAGAAGGAAGCGAAAACCATCTCTTAGAGGCTTGAAATGTTTGGATGGCGAAGGCGATAATGGGCCCGAGAAGAGGTTCATCAGTTGAAGTCTGACGGTTGAAGAAGATGGGGTCGGCCCGAGATGATAAAGGCAAGGACTCATGTCCTATGCTGATCGTCCTCCAGATGCTCGATCCACGCTGGAATTGTGAGAAGAGTGAGGAAGGTAATCGAGCAAATTAAGGTCATGGATTAATTTCTTTGATAGAATAAGATTAAATGGAGAATCGGGGGCGCTAGAGGCGAAGTAAGAGGCAAAGATGGGAGGGACATCTGAGCCGATTCCTTTGTATGATTTGGAGTCCTATTATTAGTAATCATAGGTAGGGTGAAGTGATAGTAAGAGATTGAAGAAATCCTTCATTACCGGGACAGATGATCAAATCGTTAGGTCGAATCCATGGGCGAAGGCATGTAAGATTAGGCGAGCATTATTGGTTTGGTGACGAGTAATGGAAGCGGTTGGCGGCATGAGGTGAGGTGAAGAAGCTTCATATTCATGGCGTAAGAGTCACTCTGTTGGCCTTAGTGAGATGACCCAGAAGCTGATGCGGCATGAAGTGCCTTGGCCGTGCGCACATCGAAGCCGGTCGTGGGAAGCGAGTGCGACATGGGATGAAGCTTGTGACGTAGTCGTGAGCGGCTGCAGCGAGAAGAACGACCCTGCGGCTGGGTGGGACCAGCGCCTGATGGCGGTCGCGACAACTCTCCCGACTTGGAAGGGGCTGGCGCGACACTTGAGCGAGTAGGATAAGTGTGAGGGAAACCTGCCATATAGGCCGCGAGTGCCGTGTAGTGTCTCTGGTGGGTGCAATGAGGAGTCTTATGGCCGCGAGTCTTACGACATTAAGGTCGATGGCATAAGGAGTCACGATGGGGCTCTAGTCCGAGAGGTTCGCATGACTTTGTAGTAGTCTTGATCGAGCGAGACTAAGTAGTCGGGGAAGGATTTGCATGGCTTTGCTTAGGAGTCCTGATTAGGCAAGACTCCTAGTCCAGGAAGGATTCGTGCTGGCTTGTAGTTGAAGACTTAGAGTTAGAGTAGGACTCTTAGTCAGATTTGTACTAGGATTGCCCCTGTGCTGCTTATATAAAGGGTCTGCTTGCCCACTTGGTAAATCACTGAGAGTTTGATCCATTAAGAGCATTGAGGATCCCGACCATGTGGGAGCCTTTGCATGAGAGTCTTGTATTTTAAGGAGTTAATAAAATACGAGTTGGGGAGAGCCTTCTACATTCTTGTGTCTTGTGGGACGTGGGGCAGTAGGAAGGTTGGCCTAGTGGGCTCCTAGGCGCCACACGGCATGAAGCGAATGACTGGGCGTGTGACCACGCTCCACGGATGGAGCGAGATTGATCCTCGGCTAGAGGTGGAGGCGGTTTAGAAGACTAGGCTACATGAGCAGTGCGAGGCGGATGACCATGTAATTGATAACATCGATCTCGATGGTGACCTAGTCGATTACGATGGGTCTGTGAGGTCGTTGGCCTTTGCCTTGATGGCCGCCACCGAATACTTCGGAATCCAGCGAGGTTAGATGGAGCAAGCATCAGAAGTGGGAAGCCTCCCAAGTCTTGAGATCAGTCCTGATGGATATGAATGGCATAGTCTTAGAGCAAAAAATGTCATCAAAGGTCGGGATGGCGAAGCTAGTGAGGATCTGTTCCTGGATATTGTCAAGCTTTGTGCCAAGTTTAATAAGAGTAAGGATCATAAAGATTTGATTCATGTTGGACAAGTAGGTCTTGGCATTAGCGACTTTGGGTAGGACAGATGAGAGCTTATTTTTCAATGTAGACATTCTTCCAATGAAGGAAGATAATTCCATACTAGGCTGCTCGGTATCGGGGAGATGACACGGTAAAGGCGTTGAACATCATTAGGATATAAATTCTTTGCTTAGGTGCAAAAAAAGTGTGAGGTCTTATAATCCCGAGGTTGTCGAGTGTTTTGGAAGCTCCCATGGATTGCTTAGGAGAATGTTATAGAGTAAGCGTCATGTTTACGCCCCGCAGGGACGCGTTTGGCCTCTGCTTGTGACACTGAACTCGTAGAGGTGGATGGTCTTGACACCATTCAGTAAACCATAATGTAACAGAATTGGCCCAGGGATGATAGTTATAACTTCCCTTGAGTCGATTGACAATTATCATGAGAGTTCCAGACATAAACGAAGAAAAACTCGGAGCTTTGTCAGCCATAGTGGGAAAAATCAACAAGGAGACCAAGTACCAGGACAAAAAATGCAGCTACAAAGGTGAGAGAAGCTTGTGGATGGTGCTGAGGCTTAGGAAAAATGGAGAACAGGCACTATGGTAGTAGGTAGGTGACGAAATCTGTAGAAATCTAGGGTTTCATAACATGTTGGAGAAAAAAGAGGGAAAAAGTCCTAGATGTAGGCCTCAAATGGAGAAACCAAGGGGCTGGGAGGAATTGTTGGGAAGGGACGATCAAGTTGGGAGAAGGGGGTGGCTGGAGACTTGGCCACGCGTCCTCCACCCGCACTACCCGGTAATCTTGAGCACGTGGTGGTTGTTGCGGAGAGAAACCCGCCTGAAGTGGGCATAAGCTACCTTATCTGGGAGATTTTTCCTTGATCGTGGGTCGTAGGGCCGTTCCAGAAGATAGGGATCGCTGATCGGAAACAGTGTCGTCGGAAAAATTTTCCAACAGCTGTGGTGATTTGATGACAGCAGAGGATTCCAAAGATGAAGGTTGGGTGGGTGAGAGTCACGTCGACCCCTAGATGGGTTGGCCGGTTGGAAGCTATGGAAGCCCTAACAGAGTCTTCGTGGCTCACGATACCATGTGAAGAAATATAGTAGTATATTTTCTTATTGATTGGTTGAATTAAGCGTGCATGTCTTGCTTACTTATAGCCATCGGGAAGGCGTACAAAAGGTAACAAATCAATTATAAAGAAAGGAAGGGACAAATGTTATGCAAGAAAGGCGGAGAATAAATCGGGGAGATATTAGAATGTCACATGATGATTCTCGATAAGATCCATACTTGTGATAGGTTCCTAATTAAAGAGTGCATCACTAACTCCACGAAAATTGTAATTAGAAATTAATTGAAGAAAAATTATGTTTTCATTGATCCGCAAGCAAATTTATTTATATCTGAAGACAATTCCAAACCAAATAGGAAAGAATATGAAGTTTCTTTCTACGCTGAATATATGTTTCCTTTTCCCGACTAGTTTCTAAGATTACATAATTCTATAACACTCCTCTAAGTTGGAACGGATGTTGATCATACTTGACTTATTCCTGAATAAACTTCACCGTCCCGAGCTCAAAGTTTGTGAAAATATTCACTGCTTGCTCTCAGTCTTTATTTATCCTATAGAGATCGACCCAGTTGGATCTTCATAGACCAAAATGACAATCTATCTCGATATTTTGGCACATTCGCGGGAAATGCAGGTTAGAGGCTATATGCATGGCGACTTGTTCATCTTTGAAAGCTTCACGAATGCGAAGTTTTGATGCCTACTTCGTCGATGAATTGAGCGTATCCACATGATCTCGCATACAGCTTGTGCCATGGCTCCGATACTACGAATCAGCGTAGACCGAGACAGCACTTTTGCTTCTTATTTTTCCATGAGACCAGATTTCCTCCAACAAAGACACAATATCTTGAGGCGAATCTCCTATCTTTCTTAAATCCTGCCTAGTTTGCGTCTAAAAAGCACTTAATTTTGGTATGCCCATGCTTCTTATACAATATTCCACGTCCAGGAGTTTCTTCCAGTAGTAAGGATATATACACAAGCGCGATAGTGACGCATGGGGAGGAGATGACATATCTTGACTCGACATAACTTCTTGAATAAAAGCGATATAGAATGAGTTACGGAAAAGATAATTCAATTTCCTGACGGAGTCTTTGTATCTCTGAGGTCTTGAGAATGGTTCGTTCCTTAGTGAGTTGTACATTAGGAGCCATGAAGTCTTACATGGTTTATTGCTTGATTTGCTTGTCTCAGATAACTTATCAAGTACGTATTTTCGTTGAGATAACAGAATTCCTTGCTTACTTCTCATGACTTTAACACCCAAAAAATACTTCAACATTCCTAAATCCTTTGTGTGAAGAAAGGATTTAAGAGATAATATACCTTCTAGAATCACTCATAGTATTGATAATGTAAATCAATACACTATTGGTAGAATAATGCGGAAGCTGATTTTATAGAAGGCAGTGGTCAGACTTCTTCTTACTGCGTGCCCGAATGTCTGTTGTGTAGTGAATTTGCAGACGAGCATGGGACTATGTTTGAACCATACAAAGATTTAGAAGACGATACACCTTTATCTCCCCAAAGCAACAAATATAGGAGGATTCTTTCATTATGAAAACTTTGCGAAGATCTCGTATAGAAAGACATTCGATATCAAGCTAATCTGAGTCCCGATCATAAGAAGCAGCAAGGGAGATGAGCAAGCGATTATCGGCTTTGCTGCGGGAAAATGTATTAGAATAATCAACTCATAAATACAAAATTATAACCGCGGCAACAAGGCGGACCTTTAATCTGTAACGGACCCGTCTTGATTAAACTTTGCTATGAGCACTTGCAGCGACTAATAGCCTTTTTTTAGTTGGTAAAGCCACCGAGTCCTATGTACCATTGTCATCGAAGACTGCACATTTCCTTCCACCATAGCACTACGCGAGCCAATGTGAGATAAAGCCTCACGAGCAGTGTTAGGAAGAAGATTTCTAGGGATCACGATAAAGAGCAGAGGGAAGGCGTGAAGATGGTTGTGGGAAATGGCTTGAAGAGATTGGGTGAGCACATTGACGTTTACCTTTACGGAGAGCAATCGAAAGATCATCACTCTGGACTGGATCTAATGACGAAGCAGCCGGTGTTGGACTAGAGATTGGAGGGTTCTGGCGTCGAGAATATACCTGAGCAATGGGAGGTTTACTTGAGGGCGAGAGCTGGGTAGAGAGTCGGTGAGGAAATAGTGTACTAATAAATCATCATCCTCACAACTTCTAGTATTATGTGAAGAAAGGGAAGCGGTGTAGTCTCGAGGAATGTAACATCGATGAACCTGAAATAACGTCGAAAAATGGGGAAAATAACACCTATATCCTTTTTGAACATGAGAATATCCCACAAAGATACACTTTAAGGACTTCGGATCAAGTTTAGAGACTTGAGGACGGACATCTTGAACAAAGCATGTGCATCCAAATACCTTGGGATCAATAGGGAACAACAGATTATTTGGAAACAGCGGTGAGGAGAAGTGACTAAGAGCCAGATGAGGGCATCCTATTAATAAAAAAACAAGCTATGGCGACTGCATTGGCCCAAAAATGTTTAGGGACATTCATTTGGAACAAAAGGGCCCAGAAAGTCTTAAGAAGATGTCTATTCTTTCTCTTAGCTACCCCATTATGAGAGAGTGTATCAACACATGAGGTCTGATGGAGAATCTCATGTTGTAACATGAAGGACTGGAAAAGTTCCGACAAATATTCCTTGACATTATCACTTCTCAATGTTTGAACAGAGACATGGAATTGTGTTTGAATTTCACAACAAAATGCACTAAAATGAGAAAAAAGCTCAGAACGGCTTTCCATTAGATAAAGCGAGAGTGACAGGGAGAAATGAATCCATGAAAATGAAATACTTAAACCTGATGGGAGACATAATTGGACAGGACCCCACAAATCGAGAATGAACTAGCACCAGGAGGCGGAAGCTCGTTTATTGACTCACAGAACTTCAGTGTACACAGTGAGTTTAACATAGTAACATGACTCATAGTTTAATAAGGATAGACTAGAAAACCGAGGACATATCTTCTTCAATAGAGAGAAAGATAGTTGACTCAAACGATAATGTAATTCAAATGAGGTAACAACTCCAGCACAAGTAACAGACTTTGACACCACTGTTTCAAGGATGTAGAGACCTTGGACTCACGTCATTTTGATAATGCGCCCCGTTTGAAGATCTTGAGATCAGACGATAATCGGGAAAGATTGATATCGTGATTAAGTGTATGGGTGAGTTTACTCCGCGAGAGAAATTAAGTAAAAAGAATTTTTGTGAACTTAGAACCTAGGTCGAGTGATTAGAAGTCGAGATAGATTGTCAGCGACTGGGATCTGAATGTTGACCCGAAATGCAAGGAGTATGATTGAGGAGTAGAAGGGTGTCAATTGAAACGTGAAAAATAAACTAGAATTACACAATCATGTGGTAAATTATTACAAATTGATGACCCATGTGGAGGAAGAGGAAATAAAACATGTGTTAGTTTTACCTGACTCGACGAGTGTAGTGATAGAAGTAGATGCGGACTTAAGTGATTTATGATAATGAACAGACTAAAATCTTGATTCTATCAATTCTAGCATGCATGTCTTAGATTATGGTAATAATAATACACGACTCCTCTTGAGGGTTTCTTAGTAGTCATAAAGCGATCCTAGCTTTCAGGCGAGCCTGCGAAAATCCGAAAAATACCAGAAAAATAGAATCTTGGCAGGAAAATGACCACTTTTCCACGAAAATACCACATCGGAATGGATTTAAGCCCTAGAAACCACAAATCACCCTTGGATGCTACTAGATCTTAGAAAAAATCAAGAAAGGATCACAAAAGCATAGAGTCTCAAGGCTGTTGGGCACAAAAGAGGCTAAAAGTCACTCTGGCGATTGGACAAGGGAGGCAGGTGGTTGGGGATGCTTGTCGGCGGCCAACGACCTTGCTAGAGAAGTTCGGTGACTGGAGGAGAGCTTTGGACGAATTTAGTTCTTTTAAAAAAAATTACTAAAATAATTTGGAAATGAAAATAATGTCCAAACTAGTGTGTGAGCAACGATAATGCAGCGATCAGCCATGACATTGAACTTTTTAAGTTAATAAGTAGTCATTGACTCTGACGTACAAAATGTTTTGAATTTTTTTTTTAAGTTAATGTTCTGATCCTTGGCTGCGGTATTGGTATTCACACACTAGTTTGAACATTATTTTATTTACTAAAACTATTTAGTAATTTTTTTTTAAACTAAAATATGTCGAAACTCATCGGAGGATGAATGACGTGCGATAGTCATTTGGTCAGAGATGGCATGTAGGCATCCACGATTGACTTTCGGTGGCCGGTTAGACGAGCGATCTCGAGGTAGCGCACCTGTGAGCAATTGGTGGTTGTGTCAACCACGGACCATAGGTGAGTGTTCAAAACACCCACAGCAGATCCTCTAGGATTCTTCATGAAAGCTAAAAAAATTTGCGCTTTTTGGGAGCCAAGCTGATACTAGGATGCGATACCATGTAATTTGAATTAAATGGAAGGAAAATTGTATTTTTCATTGATCCTGAAACAAGCTATTTATATCTGAAGACAATCCCAGACCAAATAGGAAAGAATATGAAGTTTCCTAACTCTGCATGAATCGTGTTTTCTTTTCTGACTAGTTTCTAATTCACAATCACATAACAAAAATAAATTAGGTGTCTTGTTGTTTTGCTTTGGAACAATGTAGAAGCAAGTGATTATTCATTTCTTGCTTGCCTTCAAAAAGTGACACTTGTGTAGGAGAGTCCAGTCCCTCCTTTTGAGTTGGTTAAGAGTTAGAACTCACTCAATATGCTTTCTAAGGAACTTGGCTTTCATTTTTGTTTGACTTGGGAATAATTTGATTATTACGCCTTTCTATTTTCAATCGATTAGTAGAAATTTTGGGGAGACATTTTGAGGGATCGATCATCTAATTTTTAAAATTTTTTGGTGTAGTGAGAGTTATAGACTCCTATCATTTCAAAGAAGTTTAAAAGCCACTTTCATTGTCTTGGTTCCAAAGAAAGGGTGGATTGAAGCCCTTAGGGACTATAAGCTCCCTTGATCATTAAGTTCTCAAATTCAGCCAAATATTTTTCCACACTCGAATCTCGTTGCTTAAAGTTTTGAATTTTGAGGTAGATGTCTTGACGATAGTTAAAGGGAAGGTACTTCCTTTTTAGTTTTTTTTTCATTTGTTCCCAAGTTTCAATCTTCTTTTTACCATCTCTTTCACGTTGTCTCTTCAAGTTTTTCCACTAAACATAAGCATTCTTGTGCATCTTGATAGCCACCAACTTCACCTTTTTGTGCTTTCGGGGTCATAGTCTCTCAAGACATACTCCACCGTATTAAGCTAATTGAAAATTCATTAGCATCCGTTATTCCATCGAATTACGGAATGTCGAGTTTTGGATTGAATCTTAAATCTTCATCATAGTTACCACGCCTTCCATAGTAATAATTATTTTGGGTAATATGTCCATGCCTCCGCATGATAATCCTTAGTCTAGTGCGTAAATACCTCTAGCCTTCTTGATCTTGTATTATATACCTTCCATCGAGTTCTCCGCCCAGACATACGATCTTCACCAAAATGTAAGCGTTGTTTGTAGATGTTGGTGAGAATCTGAGATCGATAATATGCTTTTCTTTTTGTACTTTTGAACTACTCGAACCATGATTAGAGCTACTTGTCTTTGGCAAAGAATGCCTTTTAGCTTATGATCGGCCGTCAAGCATTAAGGCTTTGATTCGATGCGTGTGGGGACATCTTTGTGATGGATGATGACTGGGGTTTAAGATAAGTTAGGGTATGGGTTTGTGGTAGTTTAGGGTTATAGGGTAGAACTTTGGTGGGTAAAGGCTAGGTCTGGTCTCAAAGGCTATAGGGCTAATTTAGGGTTTGTATATGATGAAATTAAGGTTTAGAATGAAGGATTTTAGGTTTGGAAAGGTTTGGGTTTAATTTGATGCAAAACAATCTTGTTTTGAGGTAGTTTGCGATATTTCGGGTTTTTCATAGGTAAGGTTAGGGCTAGAACAAATTTAGGGTTTCTATAGGTCAGATGTGATCAGTTATGAGACTAAGTTGGGGATCGGCGCATGGAGGGTCGTAGGTTACGCCTGCCCGTAGGTGGACTGAGGAAACGAGACGGGCGGTGTGGGATTAATGTAGACCAGCGATTCGGTTAAAGCTTCATGATCGGATGCGGGACCATGGGCTCCTTTACTATGGCGTGTTTGAGTTGGCTCGGGTTAGAACTTGTTAGTACATGGTACATTCGATGAGGCTTGAGGACCTTGCGGCCAGGTGGGATGATGCTTCGAGATGTATAAGACGTCGATGGATGCTTGAAAAACCTTGATTGTGCTTGCACCTTTTGGAAAAGGTGGCATTGGACCTGACTCTTCAAGCATGGGGGCCCGAGCCTAAGAGGAAACTTAGACATTCATGGGTGCAGCGCCTCTTTAGGAAGGGATCTGACTTATCCTGAGGAGTGATTGGTGCACCTTGTGGACCCGACGAGGGTATGGGTACCGTCCTTTAGGAAGGCTTTGTTGAAGGAACATGATGCTTTGTGAGAGGGAGCACCTATTCGAAAAGAGACATAATGCTTGTGAAGGAGGCAATTGTTCGTAGTGATGTAACTATTCCCGAAGGATGCAGATCCACTATATAAAGCCCCTCTCCTCACTCTCATTGTAAACACCGTGTTAGAGAACATAGGAGGTGTTAGAGGCATGGAAAGTGTGAGATTTCAAGGAAGAGTCTTTGTGTATGTTTTATTTTGTGAGTTCTCTTTATGTGACTCAAGTGTTTAGATACTTGCTGAATTTTGTATCTTGTTAGTGCGGAAATCTGAGTTGGGAAGAGTTTTCCTATAAAGGATCTTACTTTAGAAGCAGGGAAGGAAGGTTGGCTAAGTTGGTAACTTAAGCGTAGCATCTCAATGATGTGATTTTGGGGTGTGACAAGTGGTATCAGAGCAACAACCAACGATGTATGGGACAGGAGATGCAAAGCAGCACACTCAAATGGGAGAAGATCTAGAGTCGGGAAAGGCGAGATCATGGCTTGGCGACTACGAAGAAGGGACTCGAGGAGCGAGTCCTTCCGTGAGACAAACATGGCTTGCATGAGGCTGAGATCATAAACGGAATGGTTGGGATCGGAGGGATTGATAGGGCCTGAGTCCATGGAAGAGGGTGTTGGGGCGGGCGTCGGTAGAAGTGACATTGGGGGAGGCGTGACCTCGAGAAGGCGTGGAGAGCGTGCATAAGGCATCAAATGGGTTGGATGTTTCACATGTCAAGGTCAGCATCGAAGCGGGTGTCTAAGGAGAAGGTGTAGTCCTTGACTGATGGAGTATAAGGAGAATTATTCTGACATAAGTCGACGAGGCGTTGACCTCGTTTAGTGGAGGTGGAGTTTGCTGACCCCCCTTTGAGACCTAAGTCGAGGATCGGTGCATGGGGCCTCATGTGTTGCCTTACACCCATGAGT
>JAEQBH010005715.1:0-186035 GCA_016808115.1 Tetrastigma voinierianum
AGGAATCGACTTCACCAAAGTCCATGTAACAGGGATTCGCCGATGTCTCCCAAGTCCCAACTAGTTAAGGTTTAGGGCACCAAGCCTTATTGATTTTTCAACCACAAACTCTTCAAGTTTCACCCCAAACTCGGAATGATTTCAAGACTCCAGCACCTAGAACTTGCTAAACTTCACCCATCCACCCGTGTAGCTTAACACTAAGTCTGCGGGGTCTCTCAACCAGCTTGGCTTCGCACTGTGTTAAAGGCTGGCCATAAACCCCTCGGAAAGTGTTCGGGTTTCAAGGCAAAGCGTTGCAATTTTTCTTCTTTTCTTTTCTTTTTGCTTTTTCTTTTTCTCTTCTTTTATTTTGGAAGACACATTGGCCTTCTTTGCATGAGGGTTCACAACCTATTCAAGGGAGTAAACGACACTAGGAAAGTGTTTGCATCGTAAGAGGGGGGTTGTGTTGTTTCTTAGCCTATCATTGAGACCTAATGTGCTCGGTGTGTGGTTAGCTAAAGGTGGAAGAAAAAGGTTAAAAACAACAAGAATTCAACTAATCATTTACTCAACTAGGCATGGGACTAATCTAACAAAGACAGAATTAGACAAAGTTTCAACTTTTCAAACCAGTGAGGGCCAGGCAAAACACACAATAAAAAAACAAAAAGAAACTAACTAGTGACATTGACTAAACAAAAGCACCTTCTCAAAATATAAACAACACTTCCTTCCCTTAACTCTCCCCTCCCCAAACCAAATTCCCGACACTGGCTCCAATGTGGCCATGGAGTGGAAGTTTAAGGAGGAAGCGGATACTCCTGATGAAATTTAATTGGCTGGATAGGGGAGACACTAAACTTTCCAGAGAGACCTTATTCACTCCATTTGAGCTGAAGATGAACAAGTTAAGAGAAGAAAAGAGAGGAAAAAAGGGACCAGTTGGAACATTTTGAATATTACTCATCTTTCAAAATTTCAAATGTGTTATTTCTTGCCATATTTAGATTCTACACTCTCTAAGCTTTCCAACGAGATGAATATCACCCAAAACCGATATTAGATGAAAAAGTTATGCTCAAAACAAAATCAGGAGGCAAAATAGGGGAGATTTTCATTAATTTCGCTACATAATAAAATTTCTCCTGCTTTTTTTTCTCGTTTTGATCTTCATTCTACTTCAAAATTTTCACTCAAACTACAAAATTAATACAAGAAAAATTAAGAAAATTGCAGAAAGTGAAAAACAAGTTAGAAAACAAAGATTAAATTAAAAATTGTGAGAAAATCTAAAAGAAAAAAATTAAAGCAAATCAAAATAAACTAAAATAAAACAAAATAAAATATAAAAATCAACAAGAATGAGGAATCAGGTTCACTCAAACCAGCTTGCTCAGTCTTGTCCTGGTGCTAGAGGAATTGGTGGAGCTAAATGTCGAGGTTCAAACAACCGAACCAAGACCAACCATCTACTATGTCACGCGGTATGTAGCCGCGCATTGTCTTTTGAGGTAAAGGGCAAAGGCTTGTACAAAGGCCACTAATTTTAAAATTGCGTAACAGGCAAAGGCAGATTACCGCCTCGCTTTACCATTTCTGTGTGTAAACTATGCTGGGTATAAAGGTGGATATGCAATGGTTCGTGATAGAGTGCCACCGGCGCTGGTCAGAGGTGGCCCGGCATTGGCAAAGCCGGTTCACCTCGGGAAATGGCTCGGTAAATGATGCTTTTCGGGCTCTTCCATTGCTTCTTTCCACTACCCCGCTATAAAGGGAAGGATTTCTCTTCTTCCTGGAAAAACAATGAAGACACATATCCGAGGACCTCGACAACCCTTCAAATCTAATAAAACTCTATAAGCCCCCGCGTAATGTCACGACACTACTTCTCTACCATGGTGTCACTTTGCACCTTCCTCCTCGTGGACATTGTCACGATCGATGAGGTTTTCAATGGAGTCTTGCAGGTTGTCCCATTTATGCTCAAAGTCATTTTTCAGCCCATCTAATTTATTTTTTCAAATTATCTTGCACAATGACAATTCTCTGATTCGAATGGGCATTAATCCCCTTCTTCTCTGCCACAAAGTCATCCACTATTCAAGGTCCAAAACAATGTCAAATGGAGGACACTGTGTGTACTGAGGTGGATCGAGAAGCAAAAGACAATATGGATATTCAAGAGGTATACTGTGGGAGGTCTTCGTTCCCATGAGGAATTTGTGTGATTCCCCCCAACTATGGCTGTAAGTACTACCATATGGTGAACTCATCCATTGGTTTCTATAGTCCGGTCACGGACCTATATTCATTCAGTTTTTCTCCATGGTCATTGACATGCCATGGCTTCGCCTCTCGAATCCTCATGGACATATATGCACTGTGGTTACCCTCGCCACATGTCACCAGATCGCCTTCTCCCTCCAATGGGTTCAAATTAACCTTGATGGCAAACCCCATCCCACCGAACATGAACCCCTCGCAACAAGAACAAAGCAACACCAAACAAGGAAAAAAAACAACTCTCACCAAAAGGTGTTAGCTGGGAAACAAAAGAATAAACAAAATTAAATATTATTTGAAAACATTTTAAAAGATATATGATATATATATATATATATATATATATAAGAGAGAGTAGAGAGATATAGAGAGTAGAAATATATATATATATATATATATATATAAAAGAAAATTCACCGTAACTGCGGAGAGATCACAAGTAATATCAGGTCATCATTCGCACTTAGGGCACCATCCCCAGGTGTTGTTAAATAAACAGTAATTTATCTCGCCATCAGGTGAGTGTTAACAAAACAAATTTATATCCTAAATTCTCCCATTCGTAGAGCAAAGCTATTGCACATAGTCTGCCTCTGGGTCTAATTAGCTGTGGATGGGTTTTCTTCGCATAAAACGATGAAATGGTGAATTTAAATTCGGGGATTTTAAGGTGGTGATAAAAACAAGGAGCTGGCGGTTTGCAAACTGAAAATAAGGTTAAATAAAATAAAATAAAGTGTAAAAAGAAATCCAAGTGTCAACATAGGTCAGGGTCGATATGTCAAAGAGTCCCTGGGTTCATTTTTCGCTGGGAGGATTTGACTTATAGTCAATTCCCGAACCTGGATCTTCATTTAATTTTAAAAACTAAAACCCTACAATTTTCCTTGATAAAACATTTATTTAGCATTTACGGTCCCTTTACAAGAAAGTAATCATCACTCAATCATCCTACAATGATTCAGAAGGGCAAATAATGAATCTCAATGGATCTAATAATAAGCATCCACGAACTCAAAGATTACTGGTATTTCATCAAATGACATGCATCTACATGAAAGATAACTTTTAACCTACCTCATGGCTCAGAATAGCAATCCATCGGATATCGCTGTATCTAAAGCCAAGAATACACTGAACCCCAAAAGCTTGCCAAGTATTGGTCAAAGAAAGTACATCAAAGAGCTTTGCAAACCTAGAGTTGCAAAATTCAAACCAAATGTCAAAACCTACCGCGTGAAACAAAGGGAACAAAATGCAAACCTTACTTCCTAAGCCTGGGCAATCCTCTTCAAGGTTTAGAGGTTTTTAGTTAAACATCCTTTGAGTTGTCATCCTCAAAGCGGTGTGTTCGTCATCTAGAAAGTGAGAGAAAGAGGAGAGAGAAGAGATAAATGAGAGGGTCAAAATTGTGGGCCCGTAATGAAAATGCCTTTCATGAAAGTTAGGTTACAAATTGTTCATAAATGACTTATATAGCCTTTACAAACAGTGAAAATAACAATCTGAACCTAAATAGTATAATTACAAAGGAGGGTAAAGAAATTAACTAAAACGGTCGCTTCAGACACAAAAAAGAGGGAGCGCAGAATCTCCTGCTGGCAGTAGCTCTCTTGCTACATAGCGAAATTTCGCTAGAGCTTAAAATTCGCTATGTAGCTAATTTTCTAAATTGCAGCAAAATTTTTCTATTCAAAGATTGTTCATCACTCCGTCGCTATTATTCCATTGCTCCTCGTTGCTACTATCTCATGTTTGCATCATTCCATTTCTTCGCTTTGATATTCTTCATTCTCGCTTGTCGAAATTGATAGAAAACCATATGAAATTGATGGAAATCAACCCAAATTTGTTATGATTGGATTGACACGACGATTTGGCTTCCAATTCCTGCAAAAACTACAAAAATAGCCTTGGAATGCGATCAGAAGTACAATAAGGACCAGAACATGTCAATCGGGCACTATAACACTAGTACACAAAAAGCGCTCAAAACCTATTAAAATTAGGGTTCAAAATAGCACTTTTTGGGCACTAATCATAGTGTTATTAATTTATGTATACATATATAATCTGGTCTAAACAATAGGTCGTCTCTAATGTAGAGATCACCTCCTCGCCCGGGTCCTTTAAAAGAGACTCTTCGAACAACGATAAGTCCGACATCAACGCCTCTAGGGAAGGGGGGACGTCGGCCTCTCCACAAGTCGAGGGACCCCCGGAGATGCCACCACCTTCCTTCCCTCGCACCCGCCTAATACGACCTTCTGCCGTGAAGAAATTCATTCCACCTTAATCCTCTTCCGTATAGTTCGCAAAACAAGGTCCCGAAGAAGGAAAAGAAACCTAGACATTGGGAGGAAAGGAAAATTTCCTCCAAATGCATCTGCCGAGGATCCCCAACAGGTCTGAGCCACATTATGACTCCGTAGTGTCAACACGCGATGTGAGTCGGGGTAAAAAGCCGAGGACTCCGACCATCCACACCGCTTCTTACATTATCTTCCCCTTAGGCCATCTTATGAGTGCCTCCGTCACCAATATGAGGCCTGGAAAATCCACTAGGGTAACTCATCTAACCTTAAGGGAGAAAACCAAAAAAAAAAAAAAAAAATCAACGCAGATGCAGAGACCACCAAATGGTTAATCTCTTGACACCAAAGGGTAACAACTCTCTGATTTTCTTGTTCAAAGCTCATCTTTACCTTCCAATGGTTGCAGAACAAGGATCGACAGCTGCGCAGAAGACACCAGTATTGAGGAGCGACCTAGGAAAATACGGAAACTATTACAGAAAATCTCTCTGATGACTGATGAGTCTTAAACTCGTCTATTTTTAATCCATTTTTCTGGCTTGTTTTTAATATTTTCAAAGCTGTTTTAATGCCAAATTATGGAATATTTACAAACTTTGTGTTTTGCAGGAGTTAATTCAAAAAGGAGAGATTTCGAGCAAAAAATAAAAAGAGCAATTGCAGCAATCTATGTCGCAACTAAAATTTGTGTGTTGCGACAAACTTCCAAGCAATTTCCAAAGAAATTGTGTCGCAACAATATTTCGTGAAGCCGCAACACCAGAATCGATCGTTGAGATTAATTGCTAGTTTCAGCGATAAGATACAGTCATGACAGAGAATGGGAAAAACATATGCTGGGTCAAATAGAACAAGATAGTTTCAGGTTATGACATAATGCTGAATCAAGGTAGAATATCTACTTCCAGATGGAAAAGTTTGTCGAGACTAAAAGATGTCAAGAAGAAGTTTGTGTATGCCGACATAAGAAAACTAAAGCCGAGAAAGGTGCTAATGGATGAACTAACCTCGGCCATAAATCAAGGAGAGTCAATGTTATGGCATACTTCGTCGGTATGGTGTTTTGATGTCGTGATAGAGATCTTTAGGTCGCGATACGTAAATCAGTCACAGAAGTCTTGTCAAGGCCAGAAATATGGGTCGATATAGAAATCAGCTAAACATAGAAAAGTCCTATCGCTGATGGGAAATATATCGCGGACATCGAAGACAGTCAAGGCGTGTTGCGTCGTGACCGTAAAACTAAGTCGCGATAGGGAAAACATGCTACATGCAAGAAAAGTTTCACACGACATTACATATCAAGCTGCGACATGCAAAACATCCTCAACACAAAGCCCAGGTTGCAACATCAAAACGAAGGTAACAAGAAACGTGCAAAGGCAACAAAACTCTTATCGTGACAGACTCTTTTCGTCGCCACCAGATGACACAAGACAATGTTGCAACAAGAACTAGAACGTAATCAGTTTATCGTGATAAGAAAAGAGTGATGGGTCGCGACACCAATTTCTATAAGCATTCTACATCACTACATCTTACTAAGAAAACACTATCGCTGACCGAAATCTAAATAAGAACACGGGTGAAATAGGTCGCGAGACAATGCACTTCACAGACAGAAATTTGCAACAAAAACTCAAAGCATTGAATGCTGCAACAAGAACCAGAGCAGAACTGCTGTTGCGACAAGAAAAGCTGGGTCGCGGCACCAATTTGAAGAAGGAGCTCAGCATCACTATCGTGACTGAAATCCAAGGAAGAACATTGTGAAATGTGTCACGACATACGCCTCTGCTATCAGTAATGTAAACCTCGTAACAATATTCAAAACTGTCAAGATCTGAACTTTCAGTTGGCACTAGAAGACAATCGCTGCTTAAAATTTAGGGATTCATAAAAAACATCGCTAGAGCCCAAACTTTAGTGGCTCTATAAATAGAAATGATCATGAAAAGCGAGGTCATTAACATCGAATCTAATCCAAAGTACTAGAAAAGAAAAATACCCAGATCTTATAGAGAAATTCTAATTACAAGTAATTGATTAGAATCATGTTTCAGGAATGAACATGAATCTCTACTCAGTGAAAAGTATGGTTAGAGGAGGAATCTAAACTATACTACCTTGCCTCTTGACAAATTCATATTCCAACTCATGAGAAAATAGAATGAGATTACATGCAGACTAATAATTTCACAAAGAGCGAAATGCTAGTGTCTACTTCTAGTAATAATATGGTTCAGTCCAGTTATTATTTAGGATTTATTTTTCTTCCCTTATTTTAAATGTAGGATTCCAGCTTATTAAATCTTATTAGGTTACTAAATTTTCTTCTTAAATCGAATGCTCAAATAGTGGTAGAACTTTGAGTAGTCGAGTAGTCAAGTTTACATTCTTTCTAACTCGGAACGTATATCCGGACTTATAGATCCACTTTATTACTTGTACAACCTGTGCACTTGCAGTTTTTCAGACCTAACTAAATCTTTAAATGAGTTCAGTGACAAAACAACTCTTCTTATGAGCATACAACTTATGATCTTAACAAATTTTTTGCGCCGTTGTCCGGGACTTAGTCTTTGGTAGCAGTGTCGGAAATTTGCATAACAAGTTTTTGGTGTCGTTGTCAGGGATTAGATAATAATCCTTTGATGATGGTGTTTTAAAATTTGGTCTTAACAAGTTTTTTGCACCGTTGTCAGGGATCGAAAGAACTTAAAAATCAATATTCTGACAAAAGAGAGAAACGCTAATTTGGACATTTTTCTTTGTTTTACAAAAATTTGAAAAAAAAAATCACAAAAAAAAAGTTTTAAATAACAAAGGGCTAAATAAGCTTACCGATCTTTTTTGGAAGCTTAATGTACATATAATTCTTGTTACCACCGACTCTATTTGATTTCATCAGAGCCCATTTTCGTGAAGGTATTAACGCATAGAACAGAACAAAATTGCCGCCTAGATACAAAGAATCGAAAGGGAACCTAAAATCGAGAAAAGCTACCAAGCATGTCAAGATAGAAGTATGGCTAATCAAATAGAAAGATTGCAGACTATTAAAGAAGAAGAAGAAGCAGAGAGACCATAGAGGCCTAACATAATGGAGGATTTTTTGAGGCCCATCATCTAAGAAGAATACTCACGCGGGTATTTAAACCCCCGGCCGAGCAAACAATTGAAATGGGGCTGCCTTTGATTACATAATGGTCTGTTGAACACGCTTCACCGGCCACCTTCCAAGATCCAAAATGAGCACTTTGGGAGATTTATGAGGATGACAAACACCGGTGAAACCGAATGGCGAAGACTAGATGTGTAATCAAGCTTCAACTATTCCCATAATCATCGAGACGCGGGCAAACACATGGTCGACTCACCGCCGCTGACTGAATACTTGGGAAGAATCGGAGGTATCTATGAACATATTTCAAGCTCTCACCGCTGGGAAGAAGAGAGAAATCATGCGGCTCAAGCAAGGGGAGGGATGAGAGTCTCTACACCACGAGGAGGTTCAAGAGACTGGCCAAGCAGGTGCCCTGTGTAATGGGATAGATCTGACAACTCATATGGACATTTTCTATCATGCCATTAATTATACCTCTAAGGGTATAATTGATGCATCTTGTTGTGGAGGTTTTAAAAGAAGAAGTGCAAGGAGGCAAGGCAAGTTATAGAAGACCTTGCCAAATGCAACTACAAGACACCATTTGAATCTTCGTGAACAAAGCACGGTTTAGGAAATGGTTCGATTGGATTTGATAAAGCCATACCATAGAAGCCAAGCTTGATATAGTTATGAATAAGCCAAGTAGCAATGAGACGAGGATGCACACCGCACATGAAGTCAGAGCAAAGATAAGGAAGGAGAAATAAGAAGTCGAGGCATGAGAAACACGGCTCTACCAAATATGAGGTATAGTACCTAAATGCAAACAAGAGTTATACTTTTAAGCCTAACCCAACCCGCCTTGGCCACACTTCACCCAAAGACTAAGAAACCATGAAAGCTTTTCATATGGTGGAAAGGCACAACAGGGATATGAACAGAACCACCATCAAGCTTATACTCAGCCTGGGTTTCAATAGCAACAGCAGAGGGAAAGCAGAACAGATTATCAGGGTAAGAAAAGGACTCCATCCTTTGAAGACCAGATGCTTAATTTCATGTCAGATAACAAAAGGATTTTGAATCTCAGATCGAAAAATTTGTGACTCTTGAAAATTTTCAAGGAAACACAATAAGATTATAAACACCAATGCTTCAAGAATCTAGAGATGCAGATTGGGCAACTGGCTCAAGCTATGCAGAAAGAGCCTAAGGACTGTATGGCAGTGAATTTGAGAAGTGGCAGGGAGTGAGATGAAAGGAGAGTAGAAAGGAATAATACTGAGGAAGAGAAATAAGCTGAGATTGGAGAAGAACATGAGCAGAACAATTTAGAAGCTATAGAGAAGGAAAAGTCAGCGACCGTGATCCTAAGCAAAGCAAGAAGAAAGGAAGTGAGAAGGCTTATAATCCTCCGGGCCACCCCTCAAAGGTCAGTATAAGGTAAAACGGAGGAGCAGATTTCAAATTCTTAAACATGTTTAAGAAGATAGAGATCAACATTCCTTTCGAGGCATTAACTTAAATGCCTCTATTATAAAATTCATGAAAAGATCCGTTGAGCAAAAAGGGAAAGTTTGTCAGGGCGATGCAGATCCTAAATGCACCCGCAGTTGCGTAATTCAAAATCCATACCGTAAAAAGGTAGGATCCGCCACTTCACTATACCTCGCATGATCGGAATGTAGACATGGGAAAAGCACCGGTGTGACATGGTTAACATCAACTGGCGCCCCGTCTATTGCTAAAAGACTAAGTCTGGGGGGGAGCCATCCCACAACAATGACCCTATAAATGGCAGATAGAACATTAGCCCATCCTGAGGGTATCCTTGAAGATGTGTTAATTAAGGTGTGTGAAAATTTTCTTTCCGACTTCAGTCATAAATATGTATAAGACAAAAGTCCCACGCTTATTGGGGAAGACCCTCTTTAGCAAATGTGAGCAAAGATTGATTGATGAAAATGAGAACCGACTCTGTGAGTCGAGGCTTGAAGCAAAGGCATTTTAATCTTAATGACACCGGTACAACTTAACTCGGCGTCGACCGTGGAATCAGAGAAACAAAATTTCGCGCCCGAACTAACAACCGATTGTAATTTCCAAAATTCAATGAATGAGAATGAGATGAATTTCCAAAGATTCGAAAGCATTCAAGTTGAATTTTTGATCTCCAATTTCAAAATAAAGATCCAATATTCAGTGTTAGAAAGAATAGTGCAGAAAAATCCAACAGTTATGAAGAAAACAAAAGTTCAAAAGGATTAATACTAAAGGAATTGCCTGAACACTTAAAATATGCCTTCTACAAACTTAAAAGGGAAAAGCCGCGAATCATTTCATTGATGAACTAAGTCGAAGAGCAAAAACTTCCGGAGACTCTAGAAAATATATGAAGTAATAGCTCGTCTATAGAAGATTCAGAAAAGGAATCACCCTTCACCTCGTATGCATAAGATCAAGCTCGAGGGTGAGAATGCTGGAACTCGATGTGAAAGCATCAAAGAAGGTCAATCCGCACGAAAGAAGTAGTCCGAAAAGAAGTACCGAAACGGCTAAACGCAAGCCTATATATGCAATTTCGCATACTACTGGGTGAGCCTAGTACATGTGGTTCCCAAGAAAGGAGGATTCATAATGATCAGAAATTAGAAGAATGAATTAGATTCCTACAAGAACTGGTGGACAGATGGAGAGTGTGCATAGACTATGTGGAAACTAAACACGCACGTAGTACGACCATTATCCTCACCTTCGCACTAAGTGTCGACAAACAGCAAGGAACCTTCATTACGGTTTTCTCGATGGATATTCTAGTTATAACCATATTGCAATAGTTTCTGCAGAGGATCAGGAGAAATCAACATTTGCTACGTCCTATGGCACCTTTGCCTTTAGAAGTATGCCATTTGATTATGTAATGCTCCCACACCTTTCAAAGATGTATGATGTCTATATTTACTGTGGTAAGGTTACAGCCATTCATGGATGATTTCTCAAGATATGGATCCAGCTTGAAGATTCAAAATCAAAACAATACTCAGGGAGGTGTCAAGACAAGAATCTAGCTTAAATCGGGAAAAATGTCATTTATTATAATCGAAGGCATTGCCTTTGTGGCACAAGATTTCTATCACTGGATTGGGAAGTACACCAAGCAAAGATTGTTATAAACCCTGCGACACCTACAACAAAGGAAGGGCATAAGAAGTTTCTTAAGATGACATCGGATTTACTAAAGATTCATTAAGGATTTTTCAAAAATCTCTAGACCATTATGCAGACTGCTAGAAAAAGATGCAAAATTTGATTTTGATGAATAATGCAAAGCTGCATTTGAGGAAATTAAATCCAAATTAGTATCAGCTCCCATTATGTTGACACCAGACTGGAACAATGAATTTGAAATTATTTGTGATGCTAGTGATTATGCAATGAGAGTTGTATTGGGATAGATAACTGAAAAGGTATTCAAGGCCATATACTATGCCGCCAAAGATCAATGGAGGCACAAGAAAAACACTCCACCATAGAGAAATAAATGCCGCAATGGCATTTTCTGTGAAAATCTCAGCCTTATATATCGGGTCCTATGTCATATACACATCGATCATGTCGCAAGTAGATATCTAATGGCAAAAGAACGACGCGCCGACGATCGGCATGGGTGCTATCACGCAAGAGTTCGACCTTGAAAATCAAAGACAAGGAGGAGAAGTGACAAATGAGCAAGCGATCGCCTGTCTAGATTGGAGAGAATAATAATAGAAAAAGGTGAAGAAATAGTACAAATTTTTCCGACGAGCAACTATCGATGTCATTAATACAAACACCTGGTATGTCGATATTATTGTCAATTACTTAGTCAGAATTATGCCATGAATTCAAATGACGCAAAAAGGAAATCGGAACTGGACATAGACATATATGGGACGAATCTAATCGTCAGATAGGAAGAGGAAAGGGTAGACATGATCATAAGGAGATGTGTCCTAGAAACAGAGCAAGGTGGTATTATGGAAAAATGTCATGCATCACAATATGGGAACACTCAGAGACAAGACAACCTTTAAAATTCTCCAATTAGGATTTTATCGCCTACTTATTCAAAGACTATTTTGAATGGGTAAAAACATCGTGGATGCTCATCGTGAGAATCGGGCAAACATAAGCAGAAGAAATGAAATGCCCATATGAATTCGTGGTGCGTATTTTATGTATGTGGAATGACTTTATAGACCTTTCCATCATCATTCGGGGCAATATGTACATTCTCCTAGCCAGGATTATGTATCCAATGGGTGGAGGCAACAGCCGTCCCATAAATGATGCCACTACAATCGTTGCTTATACAAAGAAACATTTTTTGAGCATATTCGGGGCACCTTAACAATCATCGCTGATGCAGGAAGCCATTTGAAAATAAAGCCTCATGAAACTCATGAGAATATATGGGATTAAACATATGATGGATCGGGCTTATCACCTCAATCAAATGGGCAAGTCAAATTTCAACAGGAGATAAAGAGAATTCTGGAGAAGACAATAAATGCAAGCAGAAAGGACTGGTCTATAAAGCTAGATGATGCATTGTGGGCTTATAGATCTGCATACAAAACTCCCATTGGAATGTCCCCATATAGAATTGTATATGGAAAACCTTGTCATCTCCCTTTAGAATTGGAATACAAGGCTATGTGAGCCATCAAGAAATTGAATTGGTATTTTCAAGCCGCTAAGGAAAAGAGACTAATTCCAAATGAGTGAATTAGAAGAATTAAGAATGAAGCCTAAGTGACAATGCCATAATCTACAAAAGAAAAGACTATGAGGTGGCATGATCATGGGAGGAGTTCAAGGCAAGAGAGCAAGTTCTCTTTATATAACTCCAAGCTTAAGCTCTTCCAGTGGAACCAATCAAGATGGAGAATGTCCATATAGTGTTAATAAGTACACCTTTCGAGTAGTAACACTAAAGGCTAATCGAAATGAATTTGAAGTAAATGGTCGAGATTAAAGCACATTCGAGGAAGCATACAGAGGTGTAGAACCGCATTTTGAAAAGAGAGGAAGAAAATGACTGAATGAAGACACTTTACAGCTTCAGGTCTAGCTAAAGGCATTAAATCGAGCAGCCTTTATATAACCCAAGTCGAATTTATTTTGTATTATTTTTCTTTATTTGTTTAGATTGATATTGGTTATTTTTTCGATTTTTTGATTATTAAATTTTACTGTTAGAAGTTTTTCGGGAAGCTGTACTTGTACTCTTCATTTATTTATTTTTCGGACAGAAAATGAATCGAATTCGGGATATTATTAGCACTCGCCTCGTCGACCGGTGCAGAAAATGACTACAAGGGGGAGAGCCATTCCTCAAACTCATTTGTGATAAAGACACGTCTTAAGTTTAGTGGAGCTCACGCCAATCGCTTGAATGTTATGCTGATGTGTTTTAATGAGATGTTTGTTTAAGATCAATCGATGATTTTCCTGCTGCTGCATATGTCTTTACAATGATCGAATTGAACAAATTTATCGAGAGCGGGTGATTAACCGAATTGAAGCGCGCTTTTAGGTCAGAGAAATTTTTGAAATATCCTTAGTCGCGACAAAGAAATTTGTGTCGCGACATTGTTTTATAAGTGAGGAAAAAGGGTTGTCGCAACAAGAAATTTAATGGTCAAAGAACTGTGAAAATTTATAAGAAGATTATGTCGGCATTAAGATTCGATTCGCGACAACACTCTTAATATGATGTCGTGACCTTTGTTTTCTATTCTGACAAAAATTTTTAAACTAAAGTAAATGGAAATAAAAGCGATTAATCGTGACCACCATTCCAAATAAATCGCCAACCCACTTTTCAGTTTGCAAAAACCAATCTCTGTCACGATAGGAATTTTCTTGTCACGACCCAAATTGTAACCTATAGGCAATTGTTGAGTCCAATGACATGTGTTGTGACAAATTTTTCTAATGTTAGGACTATTCATTGTTGTGACAAACCTAAAGTATGTCGCGACATGAGATTTTAAATAATAAAGAATGGGGTGAAAATTTTCAATTTTTTTGGGTCACACAATAAATTCCACAAGTGAATTCAAAAGATATTTTTGTGACCTAATCCATTAATTAATGTGACCCATGAAAAGAGATATTCATTTATTAAGCCATAAACTAAAGTTCTCCAAAAACTGAAAAGTCATCCCTTCCCATTGCTCATATCACTAAGACTTTTACTAAAATCCCACTTTCTGCTCTTTTACTTCTAAAAACCCTAGACTTCAAAGACATTAAACCTAAACCCTCCTCTCATTGATGGCGGAACCTAGAGCCTAGTCAATCTGAATGAGATAATGGAAGGAGATACCTGAGATGGTGAAGAGGAGGTTCATTTGGACCTTAGACTGAGACAACCCCAGTAGTAGAACCGGAAGTGCAGAAAGAGGCATAAAACTCTGCTCATAAAGGAAAAAAGCATAAAAGAGATGAAAAAAGCAGAGTTGAGCAAGCTAAAGAAGCGGAAGACAAAGAAGCTTTCATTTCAGATGAAACCTGCTCCCTTACGGGAAAGAATCGAATAGATAAGGTTTTATTGGAGAAAGGGGTTTACGATTACTTTCATCTCCTGCATTGTAGAGATCATCGAAAGAGGAAATTTGGAACACATTCTTTAACACAAACCACTGTTATCTTTGTAGTGGTCGAGTTCTACTCTAATATGATGAGCATGAAGGAAGATATAGTGTATGTCAGTATGGGTCCCCATGGGTCATGGAAATGATTAACGAGGTTCTTGCAAATGAGGATCCCAAAAATGGGTCCTCTAAATACAAAGGCGATCGGAGAATAACCATGAAAAAATAGTGGGACTCTTTGGCTTGGCGGGTGGGAAGGGGAAATGAAGCTGACAAAGAAAATCCTCATGGAGATCATCCACTAGGGGTTCCACTAACGAAGAAGCCAAGGTTGGGTTTTATTTTATAGCTTATGTTATAATCCCTACAAAGAATCTTTGCACAATAAGGGAGAATGAAGCCATCATCTTATATACCTTATTGAAGGGTTATAAATTTGATGTGGGGAAAATAATTGACACATCTATCAAAACCTTCCACAAGATTGTAAAGGGGTGATCCCCGTCCGGCAACTATCACCAAACTGTTTAAGCTAGAGTGAAGGGATATGAAATGAGAGGAGACTGCCTAAGGTTTCTCCTTTAACCTTGACAGGGGTAATCAAGGGCTCGAAGAGCAGAAAAAGAAAAGAAATGGAGATTGTGGAAGTTGGAAGAGGAGCCTCAGGAAGAAGAAGAAGAACAAGTGGGGATGGAACAATTCCCAAGGGAAAGCCAACTGCCAGTGGAGGAAGAAATGCATAACAGAAGAAGTCCATTGATTCCTTCTCCTCTAGATGTAAGGGAAACTTTTTCTGAACTAGCAGAGTGCTCCAGGGACAACCAAGGAAATACTCGAGGATTATGGAGATGTTGGTTTCAATGAAAACGAAAATGGAGGAGAGAGAGAAAATGTGGGAACAACAACAGCGGATTAGAGAAGAATTTCTAGAGGCAAACTTCAGAAGAAGATAACAAAGATGGGAACAACTTCTCAAGCAGAGAAGAGGAACAATGGAAGAAATGAAAAGGAGAAAGAGTACTTATGCAAAGATCGACTAAAAATACTACCTCCTTCTATAATGAGAAACTAAAAAGGATGAAGATGTGTCGACCTTCTAGACAAAAGAGAAGAAAAGTTGAAGTGAAGTGATGTCAGAGAAGGCATAGGGATTTGGGCATCTCTAAAAGGAACAGCCTGCTGAATTTGGGAAGCGATGGAGAAGAGGGACATGAGTTATATGACAAATAATTATAAAAATCAGGAATGACAATCCGATTAGGTGAATTCAAATTTAGTGAACATGCACATTATGCTCACTGAACTTGAAGGAACCATGAATCGAATAGGTATGGGGCAAGATGAATTGATCACTCAAGTGGAATATACCAATAATTATTGCCTCTTCAACAGCGAAGAACCTCCAAATAAAGAAAGACCAAACATCACAATACCTAAGTTTCCTCCATCTTTAGCTAGTTTCAACCTTGAACCTCCTAACCTAAAAATTCCCAAATCCTACAAAAGAAGAAGATGAACCCCTGTAACCATCCCTCTTAATAAAAGATCAACATAAATTTTATGAAAGATTCTGTGTCAAATTCTTTTTGTCTGTTGTTAATTGCTTATTAGATTATATTTTTGTTTTGAATAAATGAATGAATCTGATGTGAAAAATGAGTTAGATAGTTTGGTTGATATGACTTGATTACAATTGTTGGTGTGTTGTGTTATTTTGAGTTGACCATGATCAAATGAATCCTTTTTACTTGATTAGAACAACACAATAACAAACCTCAAAACCAAACAAACCTTTGTAATTGAAATTGTTGTAGGCCTCAATGAATTGGAACAGGAAGTTGCATGTGTAAGCTAGAATGAAGTTTAGGGTTCAGATTTAAGAAAATGTATTAAATAGACAGCACAAACAAGACTTTCGAAACTTTTGTATAAACAATAAGGTCAGTGAAAGTCCTGAAAAACAATGCACATGGTCAAAATGTTCCTTAACAAATTGTGAAGGATTAGAGACATCTTCTAGGTTCAGTCACAGTCAAAGAGTCCAAGTTCCTAGAACTTGTTAGATTATTAGTCAAGGCGAAATCCTAGGCAATACCAATTAACAGAAGTGATACAGCCATCCTCGTGGAAGTTTCGAGCCTCAAGCCTACCCTCAAAATATGCATAAGCATATACTATAGTTCTATATTTGAGCCAAATTGTCTAGTTTCTTCATTTAAACAGCAATTAGAAGCCCAAAACCCTTCATTTATTCTAATCCTATAGTAAAGAACCCTTATTTGCCCAGGTTTCAGGACAGGAACTTCAAAATACATAAAATGACAAGTTTGGGGGAATGTTATTTTGATTTGAAAAGAAACAAGAACAGCTGATGCAAAAGAAAAGAACAAACAAGAAACAGAAAGAATGCGAAGAAGTCAAAATTGTAAATTGCTAAACAGATTAAGTTTGTGGCCTTCCCTTTCAGACAATTAAGTTCTTAGGAGGTGTTTCAACACCTAGCATCCTAAACTGACAACTGGTACGAGCCGTTAACCCAAAGCCTTCAAGAGTGGTAGAGCCTAACAAGCACAAGACATTACACTAATCCTAAAAATATTTGACAAGTAAAAGAAAATAAAAAATGGTACTTCTCTCTCAAATATGCAAGGATGAGAATATGCAGTATGATACATCAAGGACAAGTTTGGGGGAATATATTTTTCAGAAATTATTAGAAAAGAAAAGGATGCAAGATAGAGGCAATGATACACACTTGAAGAGTGGAATCCAAGAATTTTTAGTTTTCCAAATTCTCCAATATTCACCCAATTACCCAAGCCAAACTCTACAAGCCTAAAAGACCTAATTGATCTTGAAGGTGGTACTTGCCTACATTAGTGGAGACTAATATGAAAAACAAGCATATGGGACTTTGAAGAGCTAAAAGAAATTACAGTCACTGTGTGGAATCCCAAAAGATTAGATAATCCCATCAAGGAGAGGAGGAAAGAAAACCATCACACATACACAAATTAGGATTAATTGACTGAATTGTTTACATTTCAGCATTCATTAGTTTGTTTGTGACAATAACTGAAAAGTTTTCTTAAGTCTGAACAAAAAACTAAATTTGAAATTAAGTTGCAACTGGCTAGTTTCAATTGCTGCGCAGATTTTCTGCTGCGGCAAAATGTAAAAATGTCCTTAAAAATAAAGCTAAATCTGTTTTAGGACAAACAAATCTTTCTTTTCTTTGCTTGAGACAAGCAAAACTTTGCTTGGGGAATTTTACGAGTCTTAAACTCATCTATTTTTAACCCATTTTTCCGCTCGCTTTAGTATTTTCGCAGTCGCTTAATGCCAAATTATGGAATATTTACAAACTCTCAGGTTTCGCACGCTTAATTCAAAAGAGATTTCGAGCAAAAAGAATATAAAGAAGAATCGTAAGAATATGTTTAATAGCACTCACAGGTGTCGCAAAACTTCCGAAAGCAATTACCAAAGAAACAAAGGTCGCAACAACATTTCTCAGGTTGCAACACCATAACTGACATTGTTGACAATCGGGAAGCTTAGCCGCAACAGAGAATGGGAAAACACATGCAAGTCACGGGGGTCAAGATAGTTTGTGCTGGGCACATAATGTCGAATCGAAGGCTGTAATATTCACGCAATGTAACTCCTCGTTTATCGCGACATTGACTTCTACAACATGGAAAAGTTTGTTAAGACATAAAAGATGTTGAAGAAGAAGTTTAGGGCGCGACAAGAAAACTAGGTCTTGACAAAGGGTGCTTAATGGATGAACTAGCCTAGTTGCAACAAGGAGAGTCAATGTTGTGACATACTTAAAGCTGAAAAGGTGTTTTTATGTCGCGACAGAGATCTTTAGGTCGCGACACAGAAATTAGCTGAACACAGAAAAGTCTTATCGCGACAATAAATATGGGTCGTGACACGAAGACAGGCTGAAGGTAGAAAAGTTATTTCGTGACCAGAAAAACTAGGTCGCAACAAGAAAATATGTTGCATGCAGAAAAGTGTCGTCGTGACATTACATATTAGGGTCGCGACATGCAAGACATCCCCAACACAAAAGTCCAAGTCGCAACATCAAAAATGAAGTTGCAACAAGGAAACAGTTATGGCTAAGTGGCGGCTGAACTCTGTCACGACAGACTTTTTGGGTCACGACCGAGATGATAATAATACAAGACAGTGTTGCAACAAGAACCAAAATAACTGCTGACGCGAACCAGGTGCTTCGGGTCGTGATTAACTAATTTAAGAACCAAATTTCAAGATCACCGTCGACCAAGAAAAACACTATTGCGACTAAATCCAAGGAAGAACACAAGATGTGTCGCGACATATGACCGCTACTACAAACGCTAAAAACCTCGCAAATAAAATTCAAAACTTTGTCACGACATAACTTTCAAGTCATGACCGAGAAGACAATATGGGCCTAAAATTTAGGGATTCATAAAAGAGCATCAAGTCAGTATTCAAACTTTGTGGCTCTATAAATAAAACGGTTGTGGAAAGCGAGGCAAATAAAAGGAGCAATCAATCTAACCAAAGTACTGGGAGTCGAGGACTCTTTGTATTATATTTTCCTTTTCTTCAGATTAGATTTAGCATGATTTTCGATTAGTTTATCGGATCCTCGAAATAATAAATCGTTAAGAAGTTTTGAAGTTGAAATTAAATATCGACATTCATTTACGACATTATTTGAATTCAATGTACTTTACAAAATATGGAAATGATTTCTTCAATTAATTGCACAGAAGTGAAATTTTTCCCCGATCAACATTTCAGTATTCTGTGAATCCAAATTTGTCGAGAACGCAACTTCCTCTGGGAAAGATCTAATGTTAGTTATGGTCTTTTCTGCACTATGAGAAGAAAATCTCCTGAGTTGAATGTTGAATTTATTTGAATAGTGTTGTTCTTGAAATTAATTGTTCCCAGTTTTAGTAGCTTATACCCATGAAAGGACTATCAGTTCGTTATGATTTCTGTGGAGGTCTTGAAAGTGACACAAAGATGGAGATTCCCCGGTATCTAGATCGGCTTACTTAGGGGTATATTAGACTAACACAAAGAACTAATGAACTCTGAAAGGTTACTTAGATAAATCCTCAATTTGCTCATGGTTTGAGATTGGGTTGAGTGATATATCAATTTAATCAATTAGAGATCTCTCCTTGGTCTGGAAGAACGATCTTGATCCCGTGTTAGCATGGGATCTAATCAAGGAAAGAGAACACTCTTTCAGATCTTAAGGATGAGACATCATTCATTTTGTAGGAATCTAGAATTTTTCTTGTCTTGGGAAGCAAGAAATCTGCAGTCATAAGAAATGGGAATGAAGTATTGGAAAAGAAAAATACCCAGATCTTATAGGGAAATTCTAATTACAAGTAATTGATTAGAATCATGTTTCAGGAATGAACATGAATCTCTACTCTGTAAAAAGTATGGTTAGAGGAGGAATCCAAACTATAATACCTTGCCTCTTGACAAATTCAGATTCCAACTCATGAGAAAATAGAATGAGATTATGATGCAGGAATTGATAATTTCACAATTGTGAAATCCCAGTGTCTACTTCCAGAATAATCTGGTTCAATCCAATTATTATTTAGGATTTATTTTTCTTCCCTTTATTTTAAATGTAGGATTCCAGTTATTAAAATTCTTGTTAGGTTACTAAATTTTCTCTAAACTGGACGTTCAAATAGTGTAGAACTTTAGTAATGCAGTTGAAGTTTAAAAAATCTTTTTCAATTCTGGGAACGATATCCGGACTTATAGATCCACTTTATTACTTGTACGACCTATGCACTTGTAGGTTTTATTACCTAACTAAATCTTTAAATGAGTTCAGTGACAAAACAACTCTTCTTATGAGCATACAACTTATGGTCTCAACAAGTTTTTGGCGTCGTTGTCGGGGATTAGATAATAATCCTTTGATGATGGTGTTTTAAAATTTGTATATAGCATTTGGTCTTAATAATCGATGTGCAAGAAGTCCCCCAGCGAGAGTCAGAAGATATTTAAATTCAAACGTATTAGCATTGTGAGCGGGACATTCAAAATCAGCATTAAATGCACCAATCATGTTAATGAACACGCCAATTACAAGATCGTATCCGAAATCGCCACCTGTGTAAAACAAGATCATGGAGTTGTCAACGCAATGATGGATTTTGCGACGACTTATCACTCAAAGAGTTTAAAGGTCATTCCAACCCTAATGGGCTTGAAATCATACTAGGGGCTAGAGGAATGGGATATGTTGAACTTCACGTGATAGTTTCATGTGAATGGCCTGTAAACTCAACAGACTCGCTTAAGGTGTGATTCGAAGGTCAGCATGCTACCATCTCGCCACTACTAAAGAAGACAAACGAAAGGGATGTGCTTGTTATTCACCAGCTTATTTGCAAGGGTTACGCTACAATTGGGCATAATGTAAGCGTTATATCGTGAATTACGGACTACTCATAATCGCCAATTGCTTAGATTTTGAAACAACCCTATTTTTCTAAATAGTCAACCTTTTTGGTTTTTCGTTTTTCGATCAAAGGACAAGATCCACCAAACAAAACCTCAATTTTTTTCCCAAACAGCAGACAAGATTTTCTTTTATTTTTTTTGAAAAAAATTTCCCTTAAAAAACCTTTTCATCTAAACAAAACAAAAAGAATTATTTTCCAAACTTATTCACATTCCTTTGTCGATCGAAAAACAATTTCTTTTTAAAACCTTTTTTTCTTCCTTTTTTCTCCCGCGTCTTGTTTCTAATCAACTTGTTCCAAATGTCTTCTTCTTTTTTCTCTCTTTCAGGCAACCAACCTTGTTGGTTGTAGATTTTTTTTTTCTTCTTCTTTTTCCTTCCCCTTTCAATCTGATTTAAAACTATTTGTACATGAATGATATGTTTAACGATTTCTAGTAGTTGTTGGGTATTGGATAATCTGGAATTGACGTTTCTGTTTCACATATGTATGCTTACTTTCAAGGCATGACTGATACGTCTTAATGTGAGAAGTTTAACACAAACCCTGGGAAATTTTGAGAGAAAATGCAAGGCCGAAAAAGGACCTAAAGTAGAAGGAAGGGTAAATAACAGAGGAAAGTCAATAAAATGATTTATACTTAAACACATTTCATTTATTTCTTTATTATATAAAAATTAAATAATTTTAAAATATATAATCTCTAACTAATATTATTATATTTTAACGGTTTTTCATAATTTTACCAGTTATTCTTGTTCCAAGCAAATTCATTTTACTTATAAAAGTGTTCGATACAAAACAGGGTTAAAAAAATTGGCCTTGTCGAGACCAGATATGATACCATTGAGTGAAATGGTAAAAAATCGGTAAAATTGGGATTCCACTCGCTGGGTTACCGAGATAACTCTGATCAACTTAGTAAAAAATTGGTGAGAATGAGAGAATCTCAGTCCGGATTTCAGCACAACCAAAAATAAAATAAAATGACTGGAGAATGAGAGAACCTTAGTACGGATTTCAAAGAACAACCACCCATTGTGCTTGTGTCGTGCCAATCAAATTCAAAATTGAGAACATGATCATTGAATGGAAGCTGATCTTCAAAGTGGAGATTGACTTGGAGAAGGAGAATACGATCTTCCTTTGATTGAGCTTCCACTAACTGACACATCAGGTAAGTCTCAAGGAATTCATATTTTATTTAGATTTTTTTGATTACCTAAATATTTTAATATGGTAGAATAATTCTTTTCTAATAAACGATAGTTATTAATGGTAAGTCTATTTAGATACATATTTTATTCATATTTTACTTAAATATTTTCATATTTGTAATCGTACATATTTGTAATATTTGTAATCATATTTGTTAACAAATGATAATTCAACATACATATTGGGCATATTTGTACAATATTTTTTCATATTTTATTTAGATTTTTTTGATTACCTATTTAGATATTTTAAGAGCATATAATGGTTCTTTAAAAAAAGGCACCACATAATGCTATTTAGATATTAATAACTAAGCATAATGGTAAATAAATATTGGATAAAAATTTAAATCTGAATTTTTTAAATGTGGATGTTGATATGACCATAGACTATTTAGAGCTGAATCTTTAAAAAAGAATAGATAAATTAATTAAAAAAAATATTCTACACAGCCTTTTGCATTTATCTTAAATACAATTTGTTTTTAAGATAATATATATATATATATATATATATATATATATATATATATATATATATATATATATATATATATATATATATATTTAACTTTTAATATGTAGATATTACATCTTTAGTGAAACATTATCTAAATATTATATAGATATTTTAATTTCTAGATATGATCAAGATATTAATATACATTATCTTACTAAAATATTATATAGATATTTTAATTTGTAGATATAATCAAGATATTAATATACATTATCTTAGTAAAATATTATCTAGATATTATTTAGATATTTTTATATATTCAAAATCTGTATGTACAAATTCATTAATATTATAATATTAACATGATAACATATATTATTATTGATTAATTTATCTCATTGTATTAATATTAAATGAATATTGTAATATATATTATAAATGATTGATAAATAATTATAATATTGATCTTTTTCTCCTATATTTCAATCATTCTTATTGAACAAGTAAAATAATGTCTATCTTATTAAAAAATAATATAGATACTTATTAAAATTCATCCTAAATTAACTAAAATAACAATTTAATTCACTTAGTTGAAAAATATTAATTTATGTAAATTTATTTAAAGTAAATTAGTATAAATTTAATCTTTTTGAAGAATAGTTGTATTAGAAAAATAATTCAATTGTTTGATCTTTTTAGTTTTACTTTTATACATGGTTAGGTGAACATTTTGAAATGGCTCCAAAACATGATATTGGTCAAATGGTTCTATTTCGTGAAGAAGAAACCCAATGTGGGTATTGGAAAATTATACATCGAGGTATAGCAAGATTAAAACAACACATTGCACATATCTCTGGACAAGTGGAAGGATTTCCCAGTGTACCTGTGAAAGTGGCACAAAGCATTAAATTGTATATGTTTAATGCTACGAATGAAAAAAAAAAAAAAGAACGACTTATAATTTCTTTAAATGAAGACATTTTTTATGAAATTGATGAGACTGGTTTTGATGAAATTGAAGAAATTAGGGTGATTGATTTCGAAAGAAGGCAAATGAAATATGCAGCGAGGAGAAAATCGTCATTTTTGAAGAAGTGATGTATACGGGAGGGGTGATACTTCCTCACAACCTTGTAGTGTCGGGATCAAGCATGTCTCCGATACATACCAGATAAGAGAAAGAGCTAACATACCCCAAAGGGAATTGATTCCTACATGTTTCCTTCAAAACATCAATCGATAAAAAAATTGTTTTTTGTTGAAGGTGCCAAGAAAGTGGGTAAAGTCATCTCTAAATTTTTTCTCTTTAATGGAATACCTTTCAACATAACTGATAGTGGGCCTTATTATCAATCTATGATTGATACCATAGTAAAAGCAGGTTTAGGTATCAAGGGTCCTACGGCATACCAAATTGGCAATGCATATTTGGAGGAAGAGGTGCAAGAAATTGAGACATATATAAACACATTGAAGGCTAAATGACTTATATATGGATCCACAATCATGTGTGATGGTTGGAATTCTCGGTTCAAGAAGCCTATCATAAATTTCATGGTTTATCGTGATAGAAGCATGATATAATCTTCGCTAACATAACCAACATACCAAAGACTGTGATTATATATTTTCCTCTATGGATACATTTGTAAGAGTTATGAGGACAACGTTGTACAAGTAGTCACTAATAATGAGGCAAGTTTTAAAGCACCTGGTATGTTGCTGATGGAGAAGTGAAAGCATTTGTTTTGGTGTCCTTGTGAAACCCATTGTATTGATTTAATGCTTAAAGATATTGGAAACATGAAGCAGATTAAGGAGACTTTAGATCAAGAAAAGATGATCACAAGATTTATTTATAATAGCCTGAAAGTAGTTAATTTGATGAAAATGTTCACTAAGGAAAAGATCTCGCACCTCAGATAACCCGAGATTTTCCACTCGACTTCCATTTCACTGAGTGTCTTAGGAGAGTGTTATAAGGGTGATTTGAAAATGATATGCACAACAAATGAGTGGTGTGAATTCAACAAAGATCAAAGCAGAAGGAATTTAAGAGATAAGGTATCCAACCTTATCTTAATTAATCGATTTTGGAATAGGGCAAAGGAAGTCTAAACCATCATGGAACCTTTGGTGAAAGTTTTGAAATTGGTTGATCAAGATAAGAAGACCACATTATCAATCATTTATGAAGCAATGGATAGAGCTAAACTAGCTATAAAGGCATCGGTGAAAAATCGGGAAAAGTATTGGGAAGTCATGGATAAAAGGTGGTCAAATCAATTGTATAGACATTTGCATGTTGCAGGTAATAAAAAGATTCCTTATAGAGTTATTATTATTTATTCAAATGCAAAGTATTATAAATTAATAATATTTTTACTTATGACAACATATTTTTTAAATCCAATGTTTCATTATTCAAAGCAATTCTCCCACCATCCGAAAATTAAAATTGGACTGAAGGAGGTTATCAAGTGATTGGAGCCAAATTTGGATAGGCAAGCAACGAATTTGAATGGGGTATAACAATAATTTATGATATTTATATAATATATTCAATATTTTTAATGTGCATTAATAAAGTAAATAACATTACAATGCAGGTGAAATTATTTGTGAAGGTCAAGGAGAATTTGAAAGTGCCCTAACCAGAAAAGCAATAAATCAATTTCTTCCAGATACTCATTATATTTATTTTGTTATAAATAAGGATTGTCATCATTTTCTATTAAATATATATTGGTACCTAATATGTTTTTTTTTATAACAGCTAAATGGTGGTACAATTATGGTGATGAAGGTCCACATCTTCAAAAAATTGTTGTTAAAGTTTTAAGCTAAACATGTTCTTCATCAAGTTGTGAAATAAATTAGAGCACATGATCACTGATTCACACAAAGTTGCACAATCATTTGACAACGAAAAAGTTGCATAAGTTAGTCTAAGTCCACTACAATATGCGACTTCAGGTTAAAAATTTGATGCAATAATGAACCGATGAAGATTTGTACAATCCAATTGACTTGAATCATATTTTTAATGATGATGATATATTAGATGAGTGGATGTGAGAAGAAGAATAACCTACTTTATCATCTGATAATTTGGACGTGTTAGACAAGATCTTCCTCTAAAGCAAGGTAAAGGCCGTCGTGGAAGATGATGGTGGCACAAGTTATATGGTTAGTAGGCGTGTAAGCAGTATTGTGCAAGGAAGAGACATTGGTTCTTCTAGGTAAGGCTCCTCAAATAATTTCTTCAAGTTCCAATAGTGATGATGGTGATGATAGAGTCAATAGAGGGGGTAGCAACATTGGTGGGGGCAATGAAGATAGTGAAGACACTAATGGGAACAATGGAGCAAGTAGTGGCATTGGAGCAAGTGGTGCTGTTGATGGTGGTTATGTTAATCAAGTTGATCATGACATGTCGTGGGCACAAGGAGATGAAAATTATTATGCCACACAACGGAGTAGGAGATGGATCCTATCATAACTATAACGCCCCGTCCCAAGAGGGTGTACGATACGTGTAACCGTAGGGTCACATATGTGCACCAAGGGCTTCCTTAATTAGTTCAGTGTCATAGTAGTATTTTTGGAAGTTGTTTTTATGGATGAAATTGTAGTGTTTTCAAAGAATGGTGGCACTTTTGCAATTAAGGAAAGTGGAGGGGTGAAAGTACAAATCATGGAAACTTTTGATTATTAAAGATAATAATAATAATAAATCACATAATGGTTCAGTGGAAGCCTAGGAAAATTCTCTAGATCTCGGATGACGGGAAACGGATTAAAGTACAATTGCCTTCGCGAAATCTAGTGACCTATAAAAGTTTCGGCCAAATTATGAGTTAGTCAATATTTACGCATTTTCTGCGATAAGTTGTCAAGTGACTTCAAGGACGCAGATTTTTACGAAAATGTCAGAGTCGTGAAATAATCGAGTTAAGTTCATTTAAAATAAATTCAATCTGTAAGAAAAAATTCGGGAAAACGGACCGAATGATGCAATATGAGTCATATATCCAAATAATAATAATAATAATAATTTAAAAAAGGATAAAATAAAAAAGAGACCGATAGAAGGGAAAGCGTGAGAAAGGAGGAGAGAGAGAGAATTTTTTTATTTTTTTCTTCTCTTCGCTTCTCTCTAAAATCTACTAAATCTGACCTAGGTTTTGTTTCGAAGGTATAAGTAAAGATGATCTACGTGACGCAAGCTACACGTAAGTACCAAAAGCTTATCATTTCACAAATTTCAAGAAGTAGAGAATTTTCCTACTTGTGTTATTTCTATCCTAAAAGTCATTTAATGACTTAGGATTTTCTTAGAGGCCGTGAGAAGCCGTAAATTTTAGTCCCAAAATTTTTGGACTAAGTTTAGGAATTTTTGGAACTATTTTCGAATAGTCCAGTCAATTTCAAATTGTTTTCTGACGGCCGGCCGAATTCTCGGGATTGTTTCGACAATGGACAAGATTTTAACTCGTTTTCGGGTGTTCTCGGGACACTACTAAAAGGCCCTTGAGTTTAGAACTGGTCATATGCCCGTGGAATGACATTTAGGCCCATATATTTTCAAAATTTAATCAGATTACCAAGTGTGCAAATTGCTTGGTTGTGATGACGCGGGTGGTCTAATACATTGAATGTGTAGGGTAAAAGCGGAGGCGGAGAAATTGTGAAGTCATGCTCGATTATTGTAAACGGAAAAAAATGTGAGTGTTCTAAACTTTATTTTTCAATACTAGTGTATTGTTTATAAATCGTTTTACGATTGTATATTATGGATTTAATTGTTAAACCATATTTTAAAGCTACATGTTTTGATCAACCATATATATTACATTCTTAAGTGCAAGCAATATGTTATATTAAGCAAGCAAGTTTATATTGTTATCATTTTAATTGTTAAACCATATTTTAAAGCTTATGGTTTTGATTTGTTAAACCATATTTTATAAAGCAAGCAAGCAAGAAAAATTATATTTTATAAGTCAGGCCTTCAGAAATCCCTAGTTTCAAGCAAGCATTACCGATCAGAGGTATTCCGTACATGCATGGTGAAGTTAGGACATGATTGCATTGCATTGTAGATTTTCCTGGTCGGAAAACTTAGCTCATGCATTATGGCATATTAGAGGAGGATAGTAGCACGTACTGGAGTATATAGGGTTAGCGCGCTAGCTTTTTATGTGATGATGAAGTATTCCACCATATTTACCCAAATAGGTGATGTGGACATGAGGTCTTTCCACTAACACAATAGAGACACAAGTTTCCCGTGTTTATTAGGGTACAACAAGCAAGAAAGGCCTCCAGTGGTTAATATTTATTTTTATAAGCGTTTTACATACAACTTTAAACCGACCATTGATAAGCAAGCAAGTAGCTTATAAAAAGTTTTATAAACTTTTATAGAAAATCAATCAAGTAGTTTATGAAAAGTTTTAGAAACATTTATAGCAAAGCAAGTAAGGTTTTATGAAAATGTTTTGTAAAAGATAATTTTACAGTTTTGAGACATTTTCAGAAAAAGTAAAGCATACACTCACTGAGCACTTTTAGCTCATTATTTTCCTGGTTTTCAAAATTATTTTCGTGTACAGTACGCCTCGAACGCTTAGACATATCAGTAGTCCTCCGACTACTAATAGTTATATGTGTTGTATTTACCCACCATTGTATATATTTCAGAAGAGTACTTTGAATCAGATAGTTGTGCATATGTATGTACATAGTTTGTTTTATGAAAATGTGATGAGCCCGAGGCTCTTTTGATGAAGTGTTGTCGGGTTGCCATGCTGAAGTGTAAATTGTATTTACAGGTTTTGGGGACATGTCCTATATGTAGTCATATGTCAGCCAAAATTTTATAAAATAACAAGTTTAGAAAAGAAAATTTTTATATCTGCCAAAGAAGCAACACTCTGGGCTTAACTTCATGATTCTCTAGTCATCGGGAAGTATATCGGGCCGGAGTTCTGGTGGGGTTGTCGACACATCGCCTGGGCTAGTAGTGAGGGTACAATAACTTTTGAGATAGTGAGAAGCCTTCAAATGCTTTTAGCGGGAATGATTTTGATTGATATTCAACTATTGGAACACGAGAGTGATTCCTATGGATATTATCAATCTTCTAATAGCAGCAGCATTGCATATCAAGGTTTTGGATACTATCAACATGAAGTTGAGCTCGAACAGCCTCCAAGGACATATTTTCCTAATTATGGATCATCAAGCCAATCATGTTAGCCAACACATTCAAGTAATGAACAATTATTTCAACCACATTCTCATTATGCAAATTATCATCCCGATTTGTATGCTCATCGTAGGACTAATGATGATGACATTTTGAGCCAATTTACTTCCACATGGTATTGATTAGTGTATTGGATGACATTTTGTTAAAAAGTTGTTATGTTTGATATAAAATAATTTCTTTTGTTAGCATTATCATAAAGAACTTTTATTGAATGCATCAATAACTATTTGAATGATGATAAATATAAGAAAACATTGTTTTATTAATTGTTTAACTCACTTAATTATATCTATTTTTCTAATAATTTACATAATTTTATAATATTTTTTTAACTTTTTAATTATCTTATTTTGTGCATCGGTCGATATTTCTCGACCGATATAACTTATCGATACATCTTGAGATTTTGTTCTGTTATACGATAATTCGATTTTGAACCATGATACAAAACATTAAATAATTTAAAGATATAAAAAGTTCTCAATATTTCTAATAAAATTTTATTTCTTTACTACATTTCATAATAAAACCAAATATAAGAAAATCAATTTCCTTACAATTTTTTTCTTCTTTTTAAATTATGTTTGATTCTTAAAAAATATTAGAATAAACAACTCAAGAAAATGGTTTTTCATGTTTGGTTAAATTGTATAAAGTATGAGAGAAAAATATAATTGAAATCAAGAAGAAAATTTATGAATATATGAATAATATAATGACAAATATAAGTGTGTGATCCATGTCGCAGTCCTTGATGTTCAGACTCTCATTTCGCTCGGACGTAGCACATTGCGTCCGAACTTCCCTTGTAGGTGTTAGTGTGTGTAGAGTCTGTGTAATACAATTACAATAAAGTAAAGCCAAAAACAATTTTTTACATGGTTCTAAGAATCTATTCTATGTCCACGGGGTTATTCCTAGATGCAAGGATCTTTACTGATCTAATTCAAGGTTTATAATTAGTCTTATGTGGTACAAGACTCCCTCTCTACTCATGGCCCTTCTTAAAACCTAATCACTCCTAGTGGAATTCCATATGAACTCCCTCAATTCCACTCTCTACAACATTGCACACCCATACCCACATTACATCAATATAAGATGAAGAAATTAAAGAACATCATCTTTCACAAAAGTTGAAAGGATTTTAACATACAATACCTCAACTGAGTATCTGCACTCCGCACTCTCTCAACACATCCAGACTTTGCTTGTTCTTATTCGCTTCAATTCTAAAACTGCGGTTGGAAACTCAAGCCTTAAATTTATAACCTTGTTAATCAATCTTGAAGTCTGATATGGTTGATCACGGTCCCATTATGAATCCAACTTACATTCTATATTATGTTCTTTCATTTAAGCATCACACGGGAATTATGAAACTTGTCAGCTAAGTATCCTCTTAAGAATAATCCTAAATGGTTTCTGCATCTCGTGCTCGATAGCTTAGACTTTGAATCTTTTGAAATTTGATCACTATCCTCTTTCCAAATAGATCTAAAGCCCATCGGTTACTTGCTTCCCAAGTTTCTTAGCCTCCAGGCTAGAAGACTGCCTTACGTTCCATGTTAGCTCGGTCAGTCTGGGGATCATTCAAGTCTCTCAATGTCCCACATCGAGACAAACTAGTCCGAACTACTTCTTAATTCTACCAGGGACTTCACATCTAATTAATTAAATCTTTATCAACCTCAATCCCTAAAGTACCTTTCTTCTTGTAAAACCCTTGAGACAAAGATATGGACAATCTCAAACCCAACATTCTCCCTTTGCTATGTTCGACAAAAAACATCCCTTAAAGAAGCAGATACAAAGAGGCATTGAAGAGGGGAGACAATAGGCACTTAACACTTTTGAGATGAAAATTTTCATTTCATTGATTATTTTCCCTTTCTCAAAAGTCCCCGCCATTATAAATTTTGAAGGGATAAAAATTCAAAAAAATCCCTTTAATCGCATGAATTCATTTCATCATTTTTTTTTAAGACTTAGAATGTAGGGGACCAAGGAGATGGCAAGTTTAGAGGCATTGTGTCTCCACTTTTCTTTCCGTTATTTCAAACATTAAGCAGTCATTGCGGCCCACTTTCTAGTGAGAAGACTTAAACACTAGCTAACCAATACAACCCCGAATGTGTGTTTTTAGTCTTTTACTTACGTATTAAGCTTATTGCTGCGTGGATCTATTCCTGAGTTCAGACTTGTAGTGAGGTTCGGTGATGGTATGGAGTATTTGTACTCCCCCTCAATATCTTCTCCTTATGACGTGGAGAAAATGGAAGCTTTAGCCCTTATTTTCTTCATCTCTTCTACCAACACTATGATTCTTTCTTACTATTTCTAAATGCCTTGGAGTTGTAACTCCAACAACTATTGTTATTCATAGAGATGGTTTAACATCGCCTCATGAGTCCCCGATGGTCCTTTCTAGAAGACCCTCGCCTTCCTCTACACAAATGCAGAGATTGTCCTATGGGTGCATCCGCTAGGTTCTGACTCGTGGATTATCTCTGCAGACCTCTCCTTCATCTTCCCTATCTTACCCCAAAGGACATCTCAAAGATGATGTCCTTAATACAGCTTATAGGTTATTCTCATCTCAAGGGTTGGAGGCACTAGAATGTTAGTGGGAACCATAAGATATGGTTAATGGGTTGTAAGTATAACATATAGTAGCGAAGGATATCCATATGCTTTCCGGTGTGATGTGTTCTTAGCATGTCCTAGGATGTGTTTGAACATAAGCCTACCTAGGTTGAATTTTTTCTTCATGCCAATTTGAAAGAGCAAGGTAGAAAAACTTTTTATGACAACTATGCGATGGGTGGTTGGCAGCCAATTACTCATATTAATCTTATGGTCGGAGTATCCGGAGGTGAGACGAGAAGAAAGAGTCAGACTTATATGGCCATGATCTTATTTTCCCTCCAGTGATGACCGAAACCATTGGGTCTATATTAGGAACTTCTTCTTCATCTTCTAGGATGTCATCTCATTCCCAATACTGATTGAGGTTGTTGGAAGATAAGTCAAAGGACTGTCCTTGCACCACAGTCTTCTAAAAGTTTGGACTTGTAAAGTTTCTCATGTCCTTGGAGAGATTTACATGTAAACTCAAGATATTCTGCGAGATACCAAGAAAGGCAACTTGGTATGCATTCCTAGAAGATTGCCCTTTCAAAAGTTCTAATATCTCAGATTTGAAAAGTCCTTGCATGCAAGGTAATGCTCTGACCGACAAGGGTCCTCTTTACTATGCCTAATCAGATAGAGGCGGATTTGAAAAATATGGATGGAGAAGCACTTACTTTTGGAGACGTTCGAACTTTCTACTTCTTGGCTGCAGGCTTCTTAGGTTCTACTTTCTTAGCTTAGGCTAACAAGTAAGAAAATTTTCTCATGGAGGGCAATGGAGGTGGCAGGGACTCAAAAAATGATGTGGATCCCTTATTTTTTGGCTCATTCCAATTGAGTCCAAAATTTCATCGATTAGTTATCGACGATGCTTTGCTTGAGATTTTTGAATCTCTATTGTAAAGTCTCGTCTTACCCATCTGACCCATTGAAGTAGCATAGGTTAGTCTTCTTCTCTTGCATCAGGTGTTGTCTTATTGATTGTTCGAATATTTGAGTCATCAGGTTTTGGTCCTTCGCTATCATATTTCTCAAAGGGAGAATTCTTTCTTGGACTAAACATTTGGACTAGATTATCTTTAAGGTTTGAACTTTCAGCATTTTGATTCTCCAGCGGGGAGCTTTCCTTCTGCCTAGATCTTTCTACCATGGGAATTTCAACTTCAAAGGTGCCATAGGGCATAAGTGCGGCTGGCAATGCTGAACTCAATGGTTCCACATCAATGGGGTCTATTGCCAACCCTTCTTAATCAAAGGTCTTACCTTTTGAATTAGAACTTCCTTTCACTAGTCTTTTGCTATTGGACCCACCAGATCTTGTTATCATCATCTTCGATATAAAAAAAAAAAATGGAATAAGAGAGAAAGTTCAGACCTTTGGTGGTTTCTTAAGAGAATATGCAGGAAAGGCATTGGGCTTTTGTCTTCTACTATTCCCTTTATATAGAGGTACCACTACTTCTTGAGAAACTCTAAGGTTTTTGTCTATAATGGTTCCCTATTTAATAGGAGGGTTAGCACTCTCCTAGAAAGCGTCGTTTCACAACCATCTTTTCGACTGCTATAACGCTCCTAGTCATTAAGATGTTTTATTAAGGTGGGACACCGCGTGACCATTTTCTTCCTGCTTTTTTTCCCCATTTTTTTAGAAAAATTAAAAATATGTCGATGTTCAATCCCATATATGATTTGAGATCTTCATACCTGGTAAAATCCCTCTATAGGTGAAGATTTCGATTCTCCTAGGACTTTCACAGTTGGAATTGGTACTCCCCTTGGGACATCACTACCTTTTAATGAGTCTAAAACTCATTTATTGTAAAATCATGGAGCTTTCACCCAGATTTATGTTTTGAAGGAAATTAAGGAAAATAAGCAGAAATCAGGATTGTGCATAAAAGGGGCCAATGTTGCAACATCAAATTTCTAGTGTCACGACATTATGTGGAGAAGGTCTTGACACTATTGCAATGTTGAGACATATCAACAACATCGGCTGAAGAGGGAAAGGCAGAGATATGCTAATGTCGCGACATCATAACGACATTTTCACGACATCAAGTCAATATCGCGACAACACAACTCAATGTCGCAACATCAAAAGTAGCCTTAGCATTCAAACTACATCAGACATCCAATGTTGCAACATTGACACGACATTGGCTATTGTAAGAAGAACTAAAATGCTTAATGTCGCGATATCATATGTTCAATTGATTAGTACCCAAATAATGCTATTTTGAGCCCTGTATAATGCAGGTTTTAAACACTTTTTGTGTACTAATCGACTTTAATAACTCAATTGATACATTGGGGTCCCGGCTTTGCTACTGATCACATTTTGTAGCTATTTTTAGTAGTTTTGCAGGTCAAATGTGCTCTATTATCTTCAATCGAGTCAAACATGGTGTGAACTCCGAAATAATTCAAGATGCATGATCGCACTGTGATGAAATTTGAGCAAAAATTCTGAAGAGAAGGAGAGCTCAATGGAAATTTTAGAGGGAGTTATGAAATTTAATCGCAAATTCCCGCATGTTGCAAATTTTCGCAACTTGCGAAACCTTTGAAATTTCGCAACACTGCTCCCCTGTTGACTGCTTTTTAACCCGCCTTTTTTTGTGATTTTATACAAGTTTTCGCTTGATGTAATTTTAGTTCATTTGCACATTTTTGTAATTTCCTTATACTAAGCACCTACATACATACACCCACCAAGGGAGAGTGCACCCTCATGCAAAATACCCCATGTTGAGGATGTGGTAGTGAGGCCTTATCTGGTTCCCCTTCTCCTGACTTTTCATGGTATGGAAAATGAAAATCCATACATACAAATACGGGATTTTGAGTAAGTTTGCACAACTTTCAAGGAGGGAGCATTTGATATGGACTTGCTCAAGCTGAAAGCCTTCCCATTGACCCTCAAAGACAAAGCTAAAATTTGGCTTAATTCACTAGGCCAAGAAAACCATCGCATCAAGTGAGTCACAGCGGAATTTTTGAAGAAGTTCTTAGTGCCCACAAGACTAATAATTTGAAGAGGCAAATCTACACCTTGCAAATTTTCATGACAAGGAGAGATTTTATCACGCTGAAAGGTATATGGAGACTATCGCAGATGCCATCACCATGGCTTTGACATGCATGCTAGTAAACCACTTTGCGATGGAATGTCCCCCGCCATGAAATAACTTTTGAGACTATGTGGAGGGGACTTCTCAAAGAAAATCCGTATGAAGCCATGGATCTCTCAATTATGTTGGGCCGAAAACTCCACGGATGGGATGTATTTAACCCAAGGCAAGCAATAGACTGAACCACCAAGAAACCAAAGGGGAGGCATGTATTCACCCGATGGGCAGAATCCAAAGGCTAAGTCATTCACTCCCGGCTGGGGAGGATGGAAGAACTTGAAATGAGAAATCAGCATGAGGTCAGGGCAGTGACTGAGGCATCTATGTCTGACCAACCATGTTCCAATTTTCAATCTTCCAGTCATCAAGGAGAACATTGTCCAATTTCCCCCTCAATAAGGGATTTGATGGTTGAAAATGCAAATGTCAGGCAAAATAGGCCACCAATCGATGCCCAAGATGGCAACACTGGTCCCAATCGGGAAGAACCAATTTAACCTTGCCCTCAGCCTAAACTCCAAAGATATGTTCCCTGGGGGCACATCGAAGAAAATATGGGTCCAATTCCTCTAGCAACAAGAACCACCAACCTCATCACCCGCCGAGCAAGCTATCATGAAATCGGGCAAGGTAGGTGGAGAATTTTGTAGAGAGCAAGTAAAAACTATTAATGCTCAACACCAAAGAATAGAAAATGTAGAAAGCTCCAAGGACAAAAGAATTGATGGGTCTGACAAAAGCCTAAATCAAAAAATTGATACTCCCATACTTCATCCATCAATACTTAACTTAATCAAAGAACAGTGCTAGAGAAAAGGGAGATTCTTCTCAGACACTCGCCCAATCCAAGGAAGCGATGAACTAAGCTATGCTAAAGGAGCCCGCACAAAGATGGATGAAGTTAAGGCCATTATTACTTTAAGGAGTGAAGCAGATCTGAGCGTACCAAAGGCCTAAACCGGTCAGAGAAACCAGAGAAGAAGAGGAAGCAGCCATAAATACATATTCATTAAAGAGGATTCGATGAAGAAAAGCATGCCTCCTCCATTTCCCCAAGCACTAAGAGGCAAAAAGAAGGCCTCTAAGCAAGAAGGCATCTTGGAAGTTCTGAGGCAGGTAAAGGTGAACATCCCACTACTTGACATGATCAAGTAAACCCATATGCAAAATTTCAAGCACTTGCGGTACGCCAAAAGGGGCTTGGGTACACAAGAAGGCCTTCGGATCGAACAAGTTACTTCATCATCCAAGCAAAACCTTAGTGAAATACAAAGATCTAGGATCCCACCATCTAAGCCAAAGATTGAGGACTGCATAGACAAGGCATTGCCGGATTCGGGAGCCGCGGTCAACTTGCATCGCTATACTAACGACAAGTAGTTAGTTCAGGAGTCAATAATTAACATCACCTATCCCAGCGCATCACCGTGAAAATACCAAAGGGGATAGTTGAGGATGTCTTGGTAAAGATAGATAAATCTTACTATCCGGTGGATTTTGTGGTTCTTGGATACAGAGCCACGCGTAGAGCACTAACCAAGTGCCCATCATACTCGGGAGGCCATTTTCGCCACATCTAATGCTATAATCAATCACGGAATGGGTCATGTACCACCTTTCGATTAACATGATTGAGCTCAACATTTTTCACTTGGAGCAACAAGGATAAGCCGTGAGGATGAGGAGCGTAAATCGAAGAAGTCTGTCTGTGGCACAGTGGGAAAGCATAGTTTCAAAAACTCCGCAGGAAGAATTAACAAAGAACCAAGAGGTTAAGCACGGCGATCAATCAGACGGGCCACCTCTTCATGCATTTGTCATCTCACCAGCACCAACAGAGAACAGGATGCTTAACACAAAGGAGCAGAAACTGAACTCAACTGCAGCAAACCACACTGGAACCAAGGAGGAGATTCTCCTCCTGAACCCTCCATGAGACCAAAGACATTTGGGGGAGTGGCTTCGCAAAGATCTGTAAGCCACTAATTTAATTGCTTAGTCTTGCTTAAGTTTCAATTTTGTTAATAATCTTATTGTGATCAATTGGGTGACTTATTTTTCTTCAAGTGAGCAGCAGCTAAGATCAACCACTTCTCCAAGAAGGCCACCAGTTCAGCCGAGGATGATTCTTCATCAGCCACCCACTGAGGAGGTACCACTTCCTCCGCTAACTTTCCGACCTACACCCCATTGCAGATGATGGCATACTTGGTTGGGGGGAGAGTTAGTGTTGGAAGTGAAGTTCATACTGCTGATTACAGTTTTTCTTGTACCACATGTCCAGCAAAGCCCATTTTTGTATATTTAGAGGCTTGTTATTTACTTCTTTTTGCAAAAGCTGAAAATTTTGTGAACTACACCTTTATATATATAATACAACTCTATTTTTCTACACTTTTGCATCTCAATTTTTTCCCCTATATTTTAATGGTTTTACCTTTCCTATAAATTGAAAAGTTGAAGCACTGTATGCTTCCATCAATGCTAGACTAGTTCCATGCTTGATTGAGTTGTTGGTCAGTTGAATACCCTGGTAATCAACCCCTGTTCTTCCACCATTAGCTCCAAATTTACACACACAAGGTACACTGGGCCGTCTATAGCCGAGAAGTGCTACACACACCCTTTTTACTTTGCAAAACCGACCTTAGCTTCGATGACACCTATAATAGGTTAGAGTTCCCCAAGAAAGAAGACCAATGTGTCTTCCAAAAGAAAAAGAAAAGGCCAAAGAAAAAGAAAAAGAAAAGAGAATAGAAACGCCGCGGTGCTTTGCCTTGAAACCCGAGCACAGTCCAAGGGGTATGTGGCAAAAGCCTTTAAAGCCTAGTGCCCTAAGCCAACTGGTTGGGAGCCACCGACTTAGTGCTTGCTACATGGGTGGATGGGTGGAGTTTAGGAGTCGAGGTGCTGGATTCGAAATCATTCAAAGTCCCGGTGAAACTCTATAGAGTTAGTGGTCGTAAAGATCCTTTTGATCATGCCCTAAACCTTGAAGTTGATCGGGAGTCATCGGTGGATCCCCTTGCTATATTTAATCTGGTGAAGTCGAGTATGGCACTCATTCTTCCAAGTTGGTTTTTATGCAGTGTCCCAATTTTTCATACTGAAGGTAAGGCCTCCCTTATACACACACTTTTTGACAAGACAATCCCTTTTTGCATATATATAGTCTGCATGATCTTCCTTCTTTTTGTCATTGCTAAGGGACTAGCAATGTGCTCTATTGGGAGGAGGCACCAAATAGTGCTATTTTTGAGCCCCGTATAATGCGTGTTTTAAACACTGTGGTACTAATCAACTTTAATAACCTCAATTGATACATCGGGGGTCCCGCTTGCTAACGATCACATTTTGTAGCTATTTTTAGTAGTTTTGCGTGTCAACGCTTCATTATTCTCAATTCGACCAAACACGATGAACCGAGCCGAATTCAGCATGCATGATCGAACCACAGAGGAAATTTGGAGCAAAATGCTGAAGAGAAGGAGAGCAAAGTGGAAATTTTCAGAAGCGCGGCACCCGCAACCCGCAAATTCGCCGCAACTCCGCGAAATTTCGCAACACTCAAGCCCCGTTGACGCTTTTTGACCCCGCCTTTTTTTGTGGTTTTATACAAGTTTGCCATTGATGTAATTTTTGCTCAATTGCACATTTTTGTATTTCCTTATACCGAGCACCTATATAAGCTCGCCTTACTTGTAAATCAATCAACTTTGACCACCAATCAATCAGAAAATTTGGCACGGCTTCCTCTCCTCTACTCGGTCGGGTGATTTTCTCCCTTCCTTCACTTTCTGCATTTTCTCTCTAGGCCAAACACCCCTTGATGATGACAAATCGCTGGATGCTCATTAAAACCCCTCATCCTTGGAAGGAGAAGGCCACGGTGTTGGTTTTGAGGCGTGCCGCATGTTCTCATGCTTTCAGTTCGCATTGAAGCGGTATTTCAGGTTCCCGCTTCTCACCTTAGGTTAAATCTCAGCATGCCTCCCTAACGTGTATTTGGCAAGTTGCTCCGTGATACTTATCACGATCCACTGATGCCCAATTAGTCATTTCCCCATTAGTTAACAAGGGTAGGTTTGGGGAGGTGTGTTTCACCGTCAGGGAGCATTTCCAGGCCTTATTAAATCCATCTTTCAAGAGGAAAAACTTTTGTGGTTTAGGGTTTTTAGTTAAATGAAGATTCGATTCGGGAAATGACTATATGTCATGCTCCCAACGCGAGGAAAAAAGATCTCGAGGACATGCCTGCTAACTTAAAACCCTAAGCCCATGGCTGAGATCAAGTGAATTTCTCTCTTAACTTTTATCAAGTTATTTCCAGTTTTCAACCATTCACCCACACTGTTTTTCACAAACCCTTAAAAATCTAACGAGAAAACACCATTTTCAATACACTGCAACTCTTCTCTCACAAAGAAAACCCATCCCCGTGTTCGACCCTAGCGCCACTATACTGCAATAGCTACACGCCAAGAGAGTAGGAATCCTAGGATATAAATTTTGTTGATTCCGAACACCTACTTGGCCTAAATGAATTCGCAACCTGCAAAATTTCCACTGAGCTCTCCTTCTCTTCAGCATTTTTGCTCCAAAACTCCTCTAATTCGATAATGCATCTTCGAATTCGGCTCAGGTTGATTGTGTTTGAATCGAATTGAAGATAAAGAAGTATTTGTCCTGCAAAACTGCAACAATAGAGCTACAAAATGTGATCAATAGCCAAGCCAAAACCTCAATGCATCAATTAGGTTATTTAAATTGATTAGTACACAAAAAATGCATAAAACCTTCTATAAAACAAGGCTCAAAATAGCACTATTTGGGTACTAATCACTCTCTTCCACAAAGTCACCCACTAGCTTGGTAAGGTTCAGGATGGCTTGTTCAATTGGAGAGGTTGACTGTGGTGGTTGAGACTAAGGAGTCAAGCATAAGACGGAGTATGTGAGGCATAATTGGAGGTTCCCGGTTCCTATGAGAGGTTTAGGTGGTTCTAACTAGGTTTCCAGGGCACTTCCATATGGCACGCTTATGCTGGAGGCAACATGCATGAGGGCACATCTATCCATGGAGAGTTTCTATACCCTCACGGACCTACGGGCTCTAAGGTTTCCTCATCGACTATGTCGCTTCTCCCTCTGTGTGTTCCATTTGGTCTATGTTTGAGGTCACTGCAGCTTCTGGCTTACCCACTGGAACATGCACTCCTGCTAAAAAAAAAAAAAAAAAAAATTATTATTATTTGCATTTTTATTTTTTGATTAAAAAAATTTTTTCGCAACCTGCCCCAATTTCGTTCCAATTTTGTTTCACGATTACTTTTCATCCGAACCCGTTTGTGGGTTCTGTACCGCTGAAATAGAGTGTAGAATTTGGAAGATAAAGCAGAAATAACACTTTTGAAGTTATTATGAAGGTTTAATTTTAAAAATTCTCCAATTGGTCACTTTTTTTCCTCTCTTTTCTTCTCCTAACTTGTTTATTTGAATCCCAAACGGAGTGAATAAGGTGTCGATGGAAAGCTTGCGAAGTCTCCTATCCAACAACGAGCACATTTCATCATGATAGAGCACTCCCCCTTTCTCTTAACTTTCCAATCCGAGCCCCATTACTGTACAATGTGACATTCGCTGGGGAGAGTTAGCGAAGGAAGTGGCATTTATTTATGATCAGAAGCCATTTTGAGCAAGCCCATTTTGTGATGTTCAAGGCTTGTCGGTTTTCCTTTTGTGAAGTCATATACTATACAACTTACTTTTTTCAAAATCGCAGACCCATTTTTTTTTTTTTTTGTGTTTCGGTCTAGCTCGCGCTTGAAAATTGAAACACCGTCCACCCTATTGATGTTAGATTGGTTCCATGCCCGGTCGAGTGGATGATGTTGAATTCTAGCTAAGCTGACCTTTTTCTTCCACCTTTATCTTTAACCACACACACATCAGCTCAACAACTCAAAACTCGCCTAGCCTCCTAAGCCTTGCAATAACCCACTTACTTTCGTTGACCACTTAATAGGTTAAGGGGACTCCCCATGAACAAGCGCCAATGTGTCTTCCAAAATAAAAGAAGAGAAAAAGAAAAGCAAAAAGAAAAAAAAAGCAGAAAATAAGAAAAGTTGCAACGCTTTTGCCTTGAAACCCGAGCACTCATCCAGGCATATGGCGAAGTTTTAAGACCTTATGTCTAAGACGACTAGCGGGAGCCACCACTTAGTGCTCGCTACACGGTGGACGGGGTGGAGTTTAGCAAGCAGGTGGCCGGAGTCTCAAATCATCTGGAGTTCGATGAAACTCGAAGAGCACGGTCAAAAGATCCTTATGACTTGGTGCCCTAAGCCTTAATCGTTAGGAGTCATCTGTGAGATCCTCGCTACATGGATTCTGGGTGAGGTCGATTCCTCAAAGATTGCACCCCCTAAAAAACAAAAAAAGAGTTGTGGAATAAGAGTGGTCCCGACCATTTAGGTCATAGCATGCCAGGGTCATGGGATAAAGAGCTAGGTCAGGGAAGAGTGGCGGTTGGCATTTTATTGTTGAGAACTGATCAAACAAACACTTAGGTTTCGGTAAAAGTCTCTGGTTGATTCACCTAGATGGAGGCTCTTTTGATACTCAATTTTGTATGGCATTCATTCTCTCAAGATAGTTATTAAGCAAGGCTTTGATGATTCTTACTTAGGGTTAGGCATTACTCATTCACAACCTTTTTGAAATATATTTTTGTGAAATTACCTTAATTTTGTTTAGTATGCTCTCTCTTTCTTTTCTTTTTCTTTCATTGCTAAGGGACTAGCAATGTGTAGGTTAGGTGGATTAGTGTCAAAAGTGCTATTTTGAACCCTATTTATTACTTGGCGTCTATTTGATTCGCGCTACAAGAGGGTGTACTAGAATCAACAAATTTATATCCTAGTCCTACCACAGAGCAAAGCTACTACAAGATAGTGGTTCTGGTGGCCTAACACGTAGATGAGTTTTCTTTGCACAAATGATTTATTGTTAAGCTCAAAAATGGTGAATTTCAATTTGAATTATGGGATTTTGTAAAAACAGTGGGTTTCAATGATTGGAAAACTGAAAATAGATAAAGTAAAAAAAAAGATTGTAAAATAGAACTCCTTAAACTGTCAGGCTACTGGATGTGAGTTCCCATCGGGTCACTAAGAGGTCCTCGGGTTATTTCTGGCTGGGAGGACGACCTATAGTCATTCCGAATCGGATATTCATTAGCTATAAAACCTAACCTAAAATAATTATCCTTTGAAAATGGCATTCACTAAGCCATTTATGTTCTCGCCGCTCCAAACGAGTCTCCTTGACTCACGTTACAAAGGGTAATAAATGATAACTAATGAACATCACGAGATCTAGTAATAAGCATCAAGTGAGCACTAAAAGAGTACCAAGTAATGACCATCCAACATGAATCGAAGGGGCCTACACCTATAAAAAGGAGAACACTGCATCTGAAGTGACTACCTCGCGTGAAAAATGGGACCTCCGCTTGCTCATATCCTCGGCAGACCCAAAGAGCCTTTTGCTTCAAGGAGGGACGAGTTTTAGCCGCTCATCCTTCGAGTTGTCATCCTTGGAGGGTGTTTGGCTGCCCAAAAAGTGGAAAAGAAAATGAGAGAAAAGGAAGCAGAGAAGAGCATAAGCGGGAGAGCTGAAAGCTTCCCGTCACTTTTTTATTGATTTATGAAAAGTTTGTACAGACGAGGCTTATATATGCTCAGAACAAGGGGAAATTACAAAAACAACCAAGATCGGAAGGTATTAGAAGGGATAAAATGGGAAGAAACAAAAAATTGTAACAAAAATCTGAGGCGTCAAAAAGGTGTGAACAAGGGTCGCTTGATGAATAAAGGTCAGTAGCGAACAAATAAGACGCAGAACAATTTCTCAACGTGCAAAATTTCTTGCAGCTCCACTTTCTTGCATTTTATGCTCTTCTTTCCTTCTAGTCTCTAATTTGTAATGCTGAGTTTGACTCGAATTCTTCGTGCTTGGATCGACTCAACATTTTTGGCACGATCAGCTCGCAAAAACTGAAAAATTTGCCACAAAATGCGATCAGTAGAATAGCAGGGACCTTAATGTGCAAATCAAAGACTATGCTGATTAAGCATACAAAAGTGCTCAAAACCTGTAATAAATAGGGTTCAAAATAGCACTTTTTGGGCACTAATCATCAATCTAATGACATCAGCAAGGATTGTCAAGTGGTGTTATCAGTTGACTAATGTTACGAAATTACCACAACATCGTGGCGACATCAGAACAAGCCTCAACCAGTGAAGACATCAGCTGAACGCTGTCGTGATATCAAAGGAATGTTGTGACATCATATCAAAGCATCCTGATGAGAAATTTAAATGACCAATGTTGAGATATCGCCATGACACCTTTAAGACATCAATGTGATGTCGTAACATCAGCTCAAGGTATTCAAGGTGGAAGTTAACTGACCAATGTTGCGACATCAGGTTAGCAATGTCGCAACATCAGCTAAAGTGATCAGAACAACATAGGCAATGTCACGACATCAACAAGTGAACTACAAGCAATGTCGTGACATCAGGGTAAGAATGTAATAGCAAAGACATTAGTTAACAATGTCGCGACATCAAATCAGTGTCATGACATTAACTAAATGTCGCAAGATCAGAACAGAGAACTAATGCAATGTCACAGCATCGAACCTGAGATTCCAAATTGAAACACTGAAGAGCCATTGTCGCAACATTGGCTTAATGTCGCAACATCAACTGAAGTAGGAAAAGCTTAAATGAAGTGTCGGGAAAGCAAAAAGTAACCTCAACATGCAAAAGCAATGTCGCAACATTAGAGTTAATCTACAATACTGCATTTCGATGTAGTGACATCATCACGACATTGATTTATCACTGGAAATTGAGAATTGCCCAACAAACTTTGAATGTCACAACATAAGATGCGATCCACGACATTGACAACTCTGATGTTGCAACATTACGACAACATCAACAGCTAGGGCAAAATTTATGCGTTGTTCGAAGTACGTGATTCTCGCCTCGATTTTAGGGCCCAAGACCAGAGCCTATAAATAGAAACTCCTAAGGAATAGTGCATAGCTTCTAGCAGCTTTTCATCAAGCCTGTGTGTTTTTTGGGAGAGTTGAAGTCTCATTGTATATATTTTTCTTTTTATTTTCTTATCTTTTTCTTTTCTATTTTTTAGTTTGTTTCCTAGATTTAGTTTTCTTCTTTGAGATTAGAGTAGTGATCTGAATTGGGATTCGGAGCTGGATGAATGTAAATCAAAGCTTAAACTTCTGTCTAAATTTAAATGGAATCTGGGAATTTTTCTAGAATTCATTTTTCTTCAACTTTGATTACAATTTCAATGAATTTGTTTGATCAACTAGTCATTGTCATTTGTGATCCATATTTGAGAGGCTCGACTTCCTCTAGGAAGAATTTTTCGTTAGGATTATTGTTTGTAGTCTTATAATGTTGTTTTAGGAATGAAAGTTAGAGTGATTTAATTAATATTACTCCTCATTGATTTGTTTTGAATATCAGTGTTTGGTACCTAGAAAAGAGTTATATCATTGCTCTGATTTCCAGAAACCCTCTGAGTGACACAGAGATGGACTACCTGAGAGCAAAGAGCAGTTACTTAGGGGTAAATTACACTTATATGGTTTGAACTTCTAAACTCTTTGGATCACTATGAGACACCAGGAAGACCTAACATCTAACTTCAAGGTTCCTCTCCCCTGGTGACAAGAGGAGTCAAGCCTCGGCATAAGATCCACTTACTGATCTAACTGTTTAATTTTGAGAGGTTTCACCTCAATTGAGAAGAATAAACTCAATCCTCTATTAGTTGAGATTCTAATCAAGGAAAGAGGGGATTCTTGTCTATTTGATGGTAAGGTACCAATTATATTGGAGAAGGCTTGTATAATCCTATCTATGGGGCAAGCAAATTTCTAGTCCCAAGAGATGGTTATGAAGTACTGAGGAGGAAAAAAGTCAGATCTTAAAGAGGATAGGTCCCACAAGTAGTTTTTCAAATCCGTTGTCTAGAGATAGAAATGCGGCAAGCTGGAGAGTGAAATGTGTGGTGTGAGGAGAAATCTGTTTGCTACACTACCTTGCTCCTGGACAACTTCAAAGTTCTTGTCCTATACTCTATATTTTATTTGGAAACTTGCAAATTGATGGTCATAACACTAATTTCATTCCCAATGTCATTTCAGTTCATTACACTATCTAATTCATGTATTATTAGAATTTCTTTATCTTTTTATTAAATTTATTTTAGACAGATAATTTTTAAGGAAATTAGAGGTTCAAATAGTGATTATCTTGAGTAGTGAGGGTAGTTGATCTTTAGATTTTCAAAAATCAATCCTCATGGGAATGATATCCGGAATTATTTTGTCCACTTTATTACTTGAATGACCTATGCACTTGTAGTGATTTAGACCAAAACCAAATATTAATTGCAAATCAATACTTATAAAGCAAAAAATAGATTTTATAAATTCGGTCAAACAACTTCTTGGCATAACTATCGGGGATTAACTAATCTCTGGTGGCAGTGCTAAGTATCATTATGTTTTTGGTCTATGTTATAAATCAATTCAAATCAAGTTTATGGCACTGTGGCCGGGGATTAAAATGAAAGTAAAGTCCAAAAATCAATATTCTTACCAAGGAGGAAATTGCTAGTTTGGAAAATTTTCTTTTAACTTCTATTAAATATTTTCAAAAATAGTTTTAACAACAATAGCTGACTTAGCTATTGATCTTTTATGAAAGACTATAAAAACTTATTTATGTTTTTTATTGATCTCACTTGATCTCAATGTATTTCCATTTTAGAATTTATCACATGCACAAAAATCCAAAAGCAAAATCCACGCCACCGACATTGAATTGAAGAGGACACTGAGAAATATGAAGAAAGTAAGATTTGCTAAATCAACAATCATGGCAGAGCAACAAGAAATACACTAGAACATCCAAGATTTGGCAATTGAGAGACCTCAGAGGCAAAGAACGATGGAAGATTTCTGGAGACCAGCCATCAAAGATAATATTATGCTGTGAGGCAACATGCCATAGAGGCTAACAACTTTGAGTTAAGCTAGCTCTTATCACAATGGTGTATCAAACTTAGTATACTGGTCATCCCAGTGAAGACCCTAATGAGCATATGGGTAGATTTATGAGAATGGCCAACATAGTGAAACTGAATGGGGTGAGACCTGAAGTGATAAAGTTGCAACTCTTTCCATTTTCACTGAGAGATGTGGCAACAACTTGGTTTGAGTCACTACCTAATGGATCAATGAACAACTAGGAGGAGCTGGTAGAGGCATACATGAGTAGATTTTTCCCTCCTACTCTCACTTTAGAGAGGATATGAGAGATTATTGTGTTCAAGCAAGGAGAAGATGAAAGCCTTTACAATGTCTAGGAAAGATACAAGAGGTTGCTGAAAAGATGCCCAATGCATGGGTTACACCTCCAAGGAGATAATAGATGCAGCTTGTTGTGGAGCATTCAAGAGAAAGAGTGCTGAAGAGGACAACCATCTTATAGAAGACCTGGCCAAATGCAACTATAGAGCTTCATCTGAGACTTCAGGGAGCAGCAATAGATTGAGAGGAGGTGGTGTAATAGAGTTGAATAGGATGACTGCTATAGAGGCAAAGCTTGATGCATTGATGAACAAGTTGGAAAACCAGGGTAGACGAATGCATTCACGATGAAGTGGAATGAAGTGGAAGGAGGAAATATAAGAGACATCGATGAGAGACTCAAGCCATAAGGTCCCTTTATCAAAGTAGAGAAGGCCTGCTTATAGGTGGAAATAGAAGTTACAATTTTAGGCCCAACACCAACCTTCTAACCCACTACACACTAACATTGAGGAACCATGAGAATTTCTCATATGGAGGTGGAGCACAGCAAGGCCAAATACCTGTGCAGAACTATCAACAACAGTATGCTCCACATGGGTTCTAGGGACAATAACAGTAGAGCAATTAGAGAGCTGAGAATCAGGGTTAAAGGAGGTCCTAGTCTTTTGAGGAGCATATGCTGAGCTTCATGGGAGAGAACAAAAGACTACTGAACATTCTTGAACAAAATTTTGTTGAGCTAGCAACATTCTAGGAAAACACAACTATGTTTCAGGCCAATACAAATGCATCTCTAAAAAATTTGGAGACACAAGTGGGGCAGCTAGCCTTAGAAATGCAGAACCAGTCAAAGGATTCCTTCCCAAGTGATACCAAGAAGAATCCTAAGGATTGTATGGCAGTAACTCTAAGGAGTGATAGAGAGTTTGAAAATAGAAAAACAGATGAGAAGAGGAAGACCGAGAAAGAAAAGCAAGTATTATAAGAAGAAGAAATTAAGCTGGGCAATTCATAAAAATTGAAAAGAGAAGAAAGAAAAAGGTGCAGTAAGAACAACTAGTAGAGGAAAGAAACCTGAAGAAAAAAGAAGAGGTGCAAGCATATATGCCTTATGTTCCATTTTTTCAAAGGCAACAAAGAGCAAAGATGGAAGAAGAGTTTTCTAAATTCTTGGACATGTTCAAGAAGATAGAGATAAACATACCTTTTGCTGAGGCATTAGCTCAGATGCCTAATTGTGCAAAGTTTCTAAAGGATATTCTCAGTAAGAAAATGAGATTTGATGAAGAAGGAGTGGTGAGCTTGACAGCTACCTACAGTGCAGTAATTCATAAGAGTTTACCTTTGAAGATGCAAGATCTTGGAAACTTCACCATCCCCGACACCATAGGGAATTTTGAATTTAGGAAGGATTTATGTGATTCAAGGGAAAGCATCAACTCGACGACGCTATCTGTAGTAAAGAGATTGAGTTTGGGGGAGCTTACTCCAATAACTATGACCTTACAAATTGCAGATAGGACTATGGCTCAACTAGAGTGAGTCCTTGAAGATGTACTCGTCAAGGTGGGAAAATTCATTTTCCTTGTGGACTTTGTAGTAATGGACATGGAAGAAGACACACAAGTCCCACTGCTACTTGGGAGGCCTTTCCTAGCCACAAGAGCTGACTTAATAGATGTTAAGAAGGGAGAAGTCACTCTTACAGTGGGAGATGAAGTAATTGATTAGTAACCAAATAATGCTATTTTGAGCCCTGTATAATGCAGATTTTAAACACTTTTTGTGTACTAATCGACTTTAATAACTCAATTGATACATTGGGTTCCGGCTTTTCTATTGATCATATTTTGCAGCTATTTTTAGTAGTTTTGCAGATCAAATACCTCATTATATTCAGTTTGATTCAAACACGATGAACCCGGAGCCGAATTCGAAGATGCATGATCAATCAGAGGAAATTTGGAGCAAAAATACTGAAGAGAAGGAAATCAGTGGAAATTTTGCACGGTTACAAAAATTCGCAACCTACAAATTTCGTAGGTTGAGAAATTTCGCAACACCAAGCCAATTGCAGTCACCGTTGATCGCTTGACTCGCCTTGTGTTTTTATACAAGTTCGTCTTCATGTAATTTTGGTTCATTAGCAATACTTTTGTAATTTCCTTATATCGAGCACCTATATAAGCTCGCCTTGCTTGTAAATCAATCCCACCTTCAATCCATCAATCAATCAATAAAGTCGTAAATGAAGCTTTCTCTCCCGGCCGCTATGATTTTCTTCTTTTCTCCTTCATTTTCTTGAATTTTTTTCTACTAGCCAAACACCCTTGATGATGAAAAAATCAAGGATGCTCGGCTAAACCCTCATCCTGAAGGAAGCATCAAGTTGTTTTGAGGCAACCGCATGTTCTCATGCTTTCATGTTTGCATTTAAGGGTATTTCAGGTTCTCGCTTTCACCTTAGGTTAAATCTCTTAGGCATGCTCTCCCTAACGTGTATTTGGCAAGTTTTTTTAGGTTCAAAGGATGCTTACTACTAGATCCACCGACATGCCCGGTTAGTTGTCTCCTATTAGCTACTGCGGGGGTAGGTTTAGAGGTATGTTCATTGCCCGAGCACTCATGCTCATAAAATGCTATGGTTCAAGAGGAAAACTTTTAGGGTTTAGGATTTAAAGTTAAATGAAGATCCGGTTCGGGAAATGACTATATATCATGCTCCCCAACGCGAGGAAAAACACCCGAGGACATGTCGATTAACTTAGAACCCTAAGCCCAGTGACCCGAGACTTCAATAAATTCTCTCTTAACTTTTTACTTCAAGTTATTTCTAGTTTCCAACCATTCACCCTCACTGTTTTCCATAAACCCTAAAAGATCCAACGAGAAAACACCATTTTAAATACACTGCAACTCTTCTCTCACGAAGAAAACCCATCCCCGTGTTCGACTCTAGAGCCACTATACAAGCTTTGCTATGTCAGTAGTAAGAATCCTAGAATACAAATTTTGTTGATTCTGAACACCTACTTGCACTAAACGAATCAAATGGCGCCGTTGCCGCGGATGGTGCCCTAGTGAGAAAGGAAAGTTGTGAACTTGTGATCCACATCACAAGTGTTGGTGAAGTCTCATTTCTTTTTTATTTTACCATTTTTCTCCACTTGCAGTTCACTGTAAGGGAGTTTGAAAACTTTACTGTGCAGACTATTTTCCCCTGTTTTGATTTTTACTAACATCAACCCTTTGGCAAATTTTGTTTTTGTTGGTTTCGCTTGTTCCGTGTCTGGCGTGAGCTTACGCAAAGGGGATAGAAACATTGCAGCAGACTGAAAGGCTAAGTGTTGCTCCACGGAACAAGCGGTGTGAAATCGCCTTGCACACCAATCAGATGGAGACCCCACCTCAAGACGATAAGATAGCAGGGAGTTCAAAGGAGCCCAATGCCTCACAGTCAATACTGAGGATCACATACACCCTGAAGGTGGGGTGTGCCCGAGGATGTGGCGGTGAGCCGCTTATTAGGTGCTACTCCCCGAATTTTCTGTATGGAAAATGAAATCCATACACACATCGGGGATTTTGAGGAAGTTTGCACGACTTTAAAGGAGGTGCATTTGATATGGACTTGCTCAGGCAGAAAGCCTTGACATCAGACAAACAGTTTGTCTTATTGGCTGAGCCAGAACCATCCGGGCGGCGACTGTGGAGCGATATTTTAAAAGTTATTGACAGTAGTTGTTTCATTTGAAGGCGGAAATGTACCCCGTAACGAGATGTTTATCGATCGCTGGGTATCATGAAACTATTGTTGCATGCTCTGTGGCTTAACACAGAAATGGATACTAATAATATTCCTGATGATTCTCCCCTGCCATGAGCAAACTATCTTGGGACATATGTGGAGACTTTGCACTGTGAATCTGTTGACTATGGACTGCTCAACTGTGAGCTGGAGAAGCCTCAGGATGGATCCCAGCAGACTTAAGGGAAGGTAGAGAGAATGAAGCACACAATAAACCCGAGGGGAGGCATTTATTCACTGATGGAAGATGTGGAACTAAAGGCTAAGTTATCCACCTTGAACAGAAGGATGGAAGAACTTGAACAGAGAAACCAGTAGGAGGTACGGGTAGTGACTGAGACATCTATGCCTGGCCAACTATGTTTCAATTGTCAATCTAACCATCATCAAGGAGAACATTGTTCAATTTCTCCCTCAGTAAGGGATTTGATGGTTGAAAATGAAAATGTTGTTGGCGAAATAGGCCGCTGACTGATCTTACGATATGGCGACACACATAATCTGGCTGGAAGGAACCACTGACCTCTCACGGAAGCTAAGCCTCTAGTATATGTTCCACGAGGGGGCACATGTTGGTGATTAGTGCCCGAAAAGTGCTATTTTGAGCCACTATTTTTAATAGGTTTTGAGCACTTTTGTGTACTAATTGTTATAATTAACCGATTGACATGTTGCCGGGTCCTATTGTACTTACGATCGCATTTTGGGGGTTTTGTAGTTTTGCGGAATTGGAAGCCAAATGCCGTGTCAATCTAATCATAACAAAAGTGGTTGATTTCCATCGATTTCGTATGGTTTTATAAATTTAATTAGAGTCGGGAATGAAGAATATCAAGCGAGAAGAAATGGAATGAGTGCGGAGGGAATAGTAGCGGCGGGGAGCAATGGAGCAGTCTTTGAGCAGTGCGAAATTTTGCTTCTGTTGGGATTTTAGCTATCATAGCAAAATTCTTGTGTAGTGCGAAATTTTCAATTTCGCTATAGATTTGAAATTTCGCTATAGCTGAAATTTCGCTATCATAGAGAATTTTCGCTATGATAGCGAAAATTACTATGCATAGCGAAAATTTTGCTTTGTGTTTTTGTGATCCAAACGACTTCGTTTTGATTAATTCCTCTTTTGCCCTCAATGTAATCATATTATTTAGGTTAGTTTGGTATTTTCGCATGTTTGGAAGGCTATATAAGCCATTGTAATACATTGTTGACCTAAGTTTTAGTTTTTGGAAGGAAATATACGGGCCCTGTTTTGTGATCATTTTCCTGTTCTCTGTTCTCTTTCTCTCCCTTTCGGTACACGAACCTCCTCTCACGAGGGATGAAACTCGAGGATGTTTGGCTAGACCTCTTCCTCCTTGAAGAGGAGGGCTACTGGGCAACGGTTTTAAGGTTTGCATTTTGTTCCCCTGTTTTTCACGTAGCAGGTTTTGTCATTTTGGTTCCCAAATTTTCAACTCTAGGTTTAAAGCTTTTTGATGTACTTTCTTTGGCTAATACTTGACAAGCTTTTAGGGTTCAGTGGATTCTTAGCTTTAGATGCGCGAGTATCCATTAGTTGCCATTCTGAGCCCTTTGGAGGTAGGTTAAGGGTTATATTTTCACTTGTAGATGCATCCTCTTTGATCGATACTTGGTAATCTTTTAGGGTTTAGTGGATGCTTGTCATTAGATCCATTAAGATTCATTAGTTGCCCTTTACGAATCATTGTAGGATGAGTCAAGGTGATAGATTTTCACTGAAGGAACCATAAATGCTAAATAAATGCTTTCTATCAAAAGGAAAATTATTAGGGTTTAGTTTCTAAAGTTAAATGTGATCACGTTGGAGATGACTATATGTCATCCTCCTCAGCCAGCGAGGAAATGAACCCAGGGGACCTCTCGGTTAACTAGGACCTTAAACCAGTGTGTCTTGAGTTCTTTTTATATTTTATTTCGCCTTATTTTCAGTTTGCAAACAACCAACCCCCTGTTTTTATCACCACCTTAAAATCGAAACCAAATTCACCATTTTTGACTTCACTTAAATCATTTGTATGAAGAAAACCCATCCTGTGTTCGGCCTGGGCATTTGATCTGCCGAGTAGCTTTGCTGACGATAGGAAAATTTAGGATACAAATATTGTTGATTTCGAGATCACCTTTCTTGTGTACGAATCAAATGGGCGCCATTGTCGGGATGGTGCCTAAGTCGCGAATGATGACTGTTGAACCTTGTGATCCTCATCTGAGTTCACGGTGAGCCCTCTTGTATATATATCTTTTTAGTGTTTTCAGTGTGTTTAATTTTGTTTAATTTTATTTTGTTTTTAGCTAACTTTACCCCTTTTTGGTAGAGTTGTTTTTTTTTTTTTAATACTTGCCTTATTTCTTCTGAGGAGAACACGTTTCGTGGGTAGGATTAGAAGGAAGGTTAAGTGGAAAATTAATTGTGATGAATGGAAGGGGGAGAGCATTATAGTGAATATTTAGTGGAAAGAAACCACAGAGCATACATGTCAATGAGGATTAGGAACCTTCCATAGCGTGGCATCAACTTTGTAGAGAGAAATCCAAACCCATGTAGATTACATGAGGAATATAGAGACGATAGGCGAGTACACCCTCTACGGTGTTACTGACTTGTACTCACTCCACGTCCACGTATGCTTCTTTGTCTCGGCCTCGAGCCGCCTGACCCGATCTCCTGAGTTGAGCTGAGCAATTCTAGACCTTGCCAGGCGGGTGGGTGAAAAGAAATTCAATGCCCCCGATTGAGCCAAAATCCATGCATGGAGAACTCCTTGGACGAAAAAATTCGATGGGCTTGAAATTGAAATGGATAAAGAAAATTGACAACTAGCAGTGTTCAATTTCAAAGCCCTTGGCCGGCTTGATCGTCAAGAGGAAGAGTCGAGGAAGAGTATAAGTGACACCATGGTGGAGGAGCCGTGTCTCTGGCTGGCCTGAGGCTGGTAGAAAATTTTGAATCCTCGAGCATTGGTGCTGTACGTCTGTCCCATGGGAGAGACGAAAAACCTCGTGTTGGCGGGAGGGTAGTGGAAAGGAAGAAATAGAAAAAGCCTAAAGTCACGCGAGCCATGAGCATTGCTTGCGGAGAAGCACCCTCTCACGACCTAGTATATACCTGCTTGCGGCCCAGTCTGACCAAAAACCCTGGCACCCACCACAAGGCCACCCCATCTTTCTTGTCTTTGCAAACATTAGAAAATTAAGTGGCCTTTGTTCGGAGCCTTTGCCACTACATCAAAGACACAAGCAGCTGCCCACATTGCATGGCACATTGGATGGATTCGGAGTCTTTGGTTGGTTGAAGCACCGAACCTCGGCATTCTGCCAAGCTCAGCCCGGTTCAGCTGACCTCCAAAGGCTTAAAGAATTGGTTTGGGGGGAGCAAAGTCTCAGCCGTCTTTAATTTTCTTGTTTTATTTCATTTATCGTATTTTATTTTGAGTTCTTTAATTTTTTTCTTCTTGGGTTGTCTAATTTTAAGCTAATCTTTGTTCCTGGCTTGTTTCCACTTTTACGCAATTTTCTTGTTTTTCTTGAATCGATTTTTTGCGAGTTTGTGTGAAATTTTGAAGCCTGGATTGAAGAAATTGCCAAGCATAAGGAAGCAGAATGAAGATCAGCAAAAACAGGGAAGATTTTCGCAACTATAGCGAATATTTCGCAATTCTAGCGAAATGAAGGAGTGGAATTTTCGCTATCATAGAGAAATTTCTCTATGTAGCGAGAAAATGCATGCGGTTCAATCCCATTCTGACGAAAAAATGAACGGTAAAAGTTCATTTAAAAAAAACATTTTTCTCTAATATATATATATATATATATATATATATATATATATATATATATATAAATTTTTAAGAAATATTATTATTATTATTATTTTTATTATTATTTTAGTTTATAAAGAAATAAAAAAAATTGTTTAAAAAAATAAAAATAAAAATAAAAAATAAAAAATTTGTCTCTCAAAAATAAAATAAAATAAATGTTTTTATTTTTATTTTTATTATTATTATTATTTTTATTATTATTATTATTATTATTAATTATTTTATTTTATTTAAAAAAAATCGCTATTTCACATAGTAAAATTTCCTTTTATAGCAAATTTCGCTATGTGAAATTTCATATGTGCGAAATTTCGCTATGGCCTCTGTTTTCTTGTCACGATTTTATTTATTTCATAAACTTCAAGTAGAACTTTCAGTTTAGGCGTTTTTGATGCAGATTGGAAACCTTAGAGTGTGAATCTAAATCTAGCTAGAAAGAAAACTTTTGAAATTTTATGAAATTGAAGTACTAAAATGTAGCTAGTCACTTTTTTTCTCTCTTTTCTTCTTCTTGTTCATTTGAAGTCAAACGAATTGAATAGGGTGTACGATGGAAAGCTTGAAAGTATCATATCCAAAACGATCACATCTCATCAAGGGTAACACTTCCTTCCTAACTTTCCAATCAAGGCCCCATTGAGGGCCGATGAGATGTCGGTTGAGGGGAGAGTTAGTGAAGGAGTGGCTTTACACTTATATTTTTGTTACTATTTTGAGCAAACCCATTTTTGATGCTCGGTGGCTTGCTGATTTTTTTTTGTGAAAATTTGTTATACTATACATATTATTTTATTAGCGCACCAATTTTTATTTGTGTTTGCCTAACTTTGTGGTTTGAAAAGTGAAACTTTGTCAATTCTATTGATGTTAGATTGGTTCCATGCCTAGTTAGTGGATGATCGGTTGAACTCTTGTTGCTTCGACCCTTTTCTTCCACCATTAGCTAACCACACCACCCAGAGCACATTAGGTTTCAATGATAGGTTGAAAAACTGGCAACCTCCTTTACTTTGCACAACCTACCCTAGTTTCGTTGACCACCTTTAATAGGTTAAGGACCCTATGGAGCAGAAGGCGATCGTCTTCAAAAAGGAAAATAAAAGAATGAAAGAAAAAGAAAAGAAAAGAAAAGAAAAGAAAGAATAAAATTGCAGCTTTGCCTTGAAACCAGAGCACGATTAGGGGGTATATGGTGAAAGCCTTTAAAGCCCGGTGCCCTAAACCTTCTTTGGTTGGGAGTGGTGAACTAGTGTTCGCTACACGGGTGGATGAGTGGAGTTCTTGAGTTGTAGGTCTTTGGAGTTTCGAAATCATTCGGTCCGGGTGGGGCTTTGAAGAGTTTGTGGTTGGAAAGATCCTTATGACTTGGTGCCACTAAACCTTAATTGGTTAGAGTCATGAGTGAATCCACATTATATGGACTTTGGTGAGGTCGATTCCCGGCATTACACCCCTACAACCTGAAAAAGTTGTGGAATAAGAGTGGAGTCTGATACATTTAGGTTGGTTAGCATGCTAGGTCGTGGTAGTAGCTAGGTTGGGGGGAGAGTGCATTTTGGCAGTTTATTGTTGAGGGCTGATCAAACAAGCACTTTATAGGACCCTTACTGCAGGCAGGCAGTTTGGGCGGATTCGAGGCCGAGTCAGGGATGCCACTAAAATCCCTTTCGATCACTCCAAAATCATATCTTTGCGGAAGCGTTAAAATTTGGGCAAGCCATGACATTTAACAAAATACATTCTTTAACAAAAATACATTTACAATGAAGGCATTCGAGCCTTTTCAAATTGATTTACAAAAATAGATATTCAGAGTTCAAATTGTTTTTACAAAATATCAATATCCAAGAGAAAACATGGAATGAATGCACATGTCGGAGCATACTCCGAAATTTCCTTCTTTATGACTCGGCGCTCCTGATCTTGGGTCGCTTTCGATCATCTATCACTTTCGGTACCTGCGCATTGGTAAAACAATCGCTAAGCATTTTCATGCTTAATGGTTCTATAAATCCATTCCCTCGGTTTAGTTTAAATCAAATTATGCAATTTATGATTCCAGAAACTTTCAAACCATTATGGATGATCAATAAATACAATACATATACTTGTTTATATACGATCAGGTTATGGTTCGTTGATCATCTCGAAAATACGCTGCATATTCAATATTTACTTGATCTGATCAATTGATTATGCTCACAAATTCGGTTCGGGTTACGCGAATTTCAATTCAGTGCGAAAATCAATTCGATTTTGAAAATCAATTGATTATGCCAATCAATTGATTATGCCAATCAATTCGGTTTGTCAGTCAATTCCAGTTATGCCCATACTTGAATTTAACTTTATGTCTTCGATATACGAGGGATATCGGAGAGTCACCGGCCACGGTCCCATTGTAGTTTGCATCTGTATCAAATGGTTTATAACCGCAGTCACGGTCCAGAATTTCTTTATTTGGTTATAAACAATCAAATAGTGAACAACTACCGTCTGATTCCATTGTTTGTGATCGGAGTGACACATCGTTACAATAGTTCGCGATCTTGCTATTTGACCCTATTGGTATACGATCTATCCTTAATGCGAAATAAGCGTTAACATTCTGTAAGGGTGTTCAAATCCTTTATAGCAAAATATAGTACAATATGCAGCTTGTATATATAATTTATTTTCAATAATCCATGCAATTTTTATATACGAGCATTTCTGATCACTTTTCTCAAATCAATTGAATCAATTCAATATGCTTTTACAACAAACATGCAAAAACTTGAAACGAGGAATAGGAGTTGGTAGAACAAACCCCAAAAATCTTTGCACTTTGATTCCAATCCCTGGAATCTCAATCTCGGTTGACTTTTCATCCTCGTCGGTCCTATTCAGAAACCATTAAGAACAATATTATTCGTATCTTTAGTAGTTTTGGTTAGGATTGATTTTCGGATTTTAATATGGGTTTCAAATTTCAAAAGATATATATATATATATATATATATATATATATATATATATATATATATATATATATATATATATATATATATATATAGATAGTTCTTGAATCAATGGGATTTCCATAGAGTCAAAGAACACGAAAACGGAGTTCGGACGAAGGAGTTATGACCTTAGAGTTGGAGGTCATACGTAGTCACACCAATGAAATTGTGGCGAGCTGACCTGACCTCGGTAAACTCGGTCTAACACCTCGGTCTGACATCTATTACCCTCCTCAGACATATTAATGGATTCTTGACTCAATGGGCTTTCCATAGAGTACAAGAACACCCGAAACGGAGTTTGGACGAAGGAGTTATGACCTTCCGAAGTTGGAGGTCGTACGTAGTCAAATCCTGGCCCGGCAGGCTGACCTGACCTGGACCCAGGCTCGATCTATCACCTCGGTCAAACATCTTCTATCCTCTAAGGGATATGAATGTATTCTTGACTCATGGGCTTTCCATAGAGTCCAAGAACACTCAAATCGGAGTTAATTGAAGGAGATATGACCTTCGAGAAGTTGGAGTCGTCGCGTGAGTCAACCCGAGACGAGGCGGCTTAGGTGACTAGCTGACCTGACCTGGACGAGATCAATATAACACCTCAGTCTGACATCTAATATCCTCCTCAGGCATATGAATGTATTCTTGACTGAATGGGTTTTCCATAGAGTCCAAGAAAACCCAAATCGGAGTTCAAACGAAGGAGATATGACCTTGAGTTGGAGGTCATGCGTGATCAACACGAACCAGGCTGACCTGAGTGACGAGCTCAGTATAACACCTTGGTCTGACATCTAATATCCTCGCAGGCATATGAATGTATTCTTGACTCAATGGGCTTTCCATAGAGTCCAAGAACACCAGTCGGAGTTGGCAGAGGAATATGACCTTAGAAGTTGGGGTCATGCGTAGTCAACCAGACGGTCGACTGAAGGCCCGGCAAATTGACCTCTACATGACGAGCTCAGTATGACACCTTGGTCTGACACCTTCTATCTTCCTTAGGCATATGGATAGATTAACTGACTCAAAGGATTAATGGGGTCAGAACACCCAAATCAGGTTCGGACGGGAGGTTATGACGCCAGTTGGAGGTCATACATAGTCATCTAGACGAGGCGGCGAATACGACCAGGTTGACCTCTACATGACGAGCTCGGTCTGACACCTCAGTCTAACACCTTCTATCTTCCTCAGGCATATGGATGGATTCTTGACTCAATGGGCTTTCCATAGAGTCAAGAACACTAAATCAATTCGGACGGAGGAGTTATGACCTTCGAGTTGGAGGTGTATAGTCATCCTAGACGAGTGTTTGAGCTGACAGAGTTGACGGCCTCTACATGACGGTGCAGGCTCTATAGGACGAGTTGGGCTCTTCGGGATGACTGAGCTCTTCAGAGCGAGCTAGGCTCTACAGGACCCGAGCTCTGAGGACGAGCTGCTGCTGACTCTGAGGATGAGGTCTGCTGACTCTCTTTGCATGAGGTCTGTGACCTACAGTTGCATGACCTTTATGGTGAGACTCTCACCCATTTGATTGTTCAGAGTAAAAAGACCATAACTTGGTCTACAGAATTAATTGAAATTCAAAGTCTAACATCAAGTTGATGATGTAGGCTATGATTTCTGTGAGAAGAACATACTGCCAAATTCCCTTTATTTCTTACTCAAAAAACCCCGTTCTAAGGGTCAAATTTGGATTGACCGGAATTGGCAGAAGCCGGCCGACCAGATTTAAGCTGGGCTGACCTCAGTAAAAGACTACAACTTAGTCTACAGAGGTCCAGTGAGATATTCAAAGCTAACATCAAGTTCATTGATGTGGCTACAACACCTGAAAGGACTCAATGCAGTTCCCTTTATTTCTTACCCAAAATTCAGCTCTAAGGCGGCTAATCGCATTATCACAATGTGGCAACAGGGTAGAAAATGACCAAAGTAGGAGACTACCTCTTGAGTTTGTGAAACTCCCGATTCAGTCTCTACTTGCAGCTCTTGTCACGAGGAAGGACTTTCCCTCTTGCTTCGCACAGGACCTATGGCCGTCGTTGGGAAATCTAGAGGAAAGTGAGAGCTTCTCCTTTCTAAAATACTTCCATTTTCTACATTTTCACCTTATGGATCACTCTAAATCGTATTTTAAAAGGAAACTTCCTCCCACTTTCCCTCCATGCCACATGGCCTTTCCTTGATTTTTTTCTTTTTCTTTTATTTCTTTTATATTTAGGTCTCATTTCTCTATTATTTTTCATTAAGTCTCTATTTTCCTTGAACATAGTGGTTACAATTGACCCTTAGGTCCCACAAATTTTCAATTTCCATATTTTCAATTTTTCACTTAGGTTTATTTCTAGATTCGATAATCATTTAATCCCATATTCGTCTAACAATTCCCGGAAAAATACGAGTTATTTGATTATACGGGAATATATAATAAAATTTTATTATAAAAATTCCGAGGGTATTTTGAGGCGTTACACACTGGAATTTGGTTGAAGTTCTGGTTGATTCACAAAGATGGAGGCTCTTTTGACACTCAATTTGTATGACATTCATTCCTCTCAAAGATAGTTATTGGATAAGGCTTTGATGATTAACACTTAGGGGTTAGAGCATTACTTCTTCCATGACCTTTTGAAGCTGCAACCTTGTAATATTGATGAACTTAAAGTCATCCCTATTTTAGTCCATTTTTACGGTGATTTTAATGTAAAAGGAATAATTAAGATACGAAATATGAAGAAACTCACCAATTTGTTATTTGCAGGAAGTATAAAAGAAAGAAGAAAATGTAGTGGAAAAATCACGATGGCGAGGCGGAGTAAAAATGCAGAAAATAGCGGAGAGCGAGAAATAAAAGCAGGCTGGTTAGCGATGTTGCGGTTTGGGGTTTTACCGCAGTAGGTTCGGGTCGCGACATCGGGAAAATTAAAGGAAATTTGATGCGCGGTCGCGCGCGGGGATCCTGAGATAGGCGGCGAGGATGGCGAAACATAAGAAGAAGTGATGTCGCGACAAGGTTGATGTCGCGCGACAAGGAATGGAGGTGGTGACAAGACAATGTCGGCTTGGAAGCTATGACATGTTTTGAAGGATGTTTGGGTTAGCTGTTGTTGGCCATGACGGAGGGCGGAAGTGAGCTCACTTAGAGCAGCAGTGGGGCTCGGGCCTCAGGCGATGTGAACCCAAGAGACGGAGGTCGCGACATGAGACTTGGTCGGAGTTGAAAGGCGTAAAGGAGGTGGCTGTTGTCGCGACGTGGGATGTCGCGACATCGGGGCCGGGTGCGAAGCTTCAGGATCCTTAAGGCAGTGTCAGTGAGAGATCGATGTCGCGACACTACGAAGGACCAATTCAAGGCTGCGAGCCATTAGTGATGTCGACAAGATATTGATGTCGCGACATCGAGGCAATAGTTGAGACCGGGTGGAATTCGCGGCGATGTCGTGACAAGGAGAGTTGATGTCCCTTTCAAGGCGCGCGATCAATGGAAGCTTGTAAGTTCATTGAGCGTGCCGCGACAACAAGAACAACCAGTTGAAAGATACAAGTGGCGACAAGATTGAAGCATGCAGTGATCAGTTGATGTCACGACAATAGTTGTTGTTGCGACATAAGAAAACTCTGTTGAAATCTATAAGAACTTGAGAACATTGTCGCGACGAGGGATGTCCGACATCGGGAAAGACTTGATTGAAGGCTGCGGAGGCTGGCGATGTCGCGACATGAAGTCGATGTTGAGACATCGGGAACGCTGATTGAAGTTTGCGAAGACCGCTAATGTCGCGACATGAGATCGATAATCGCGACATGGATGATGTCGCGACGAGGAAGTTGAAGTCGCGACTGAACATTAATATGGGCGATCCACTTGGAAATCCTGAGTTTGCGTGGGATTAGATTGTGAAACCCTATAAATCGCAGCGGCTACCCGGCTAATAAAAGTAGCTTGGCGGTGACACGAGGCAGATATGCGGGTAGGCTGAAGAAGCTCATTTCTTTATTTTTTTAGTTTTCTTTTCTTTTCTTTTCTTTTCTTCAATATTGATAGTTAGAGATTAGATTAGATTTATCGTTTTAGTTTTCGTTTTGTTTTCTGGAACTGGTTGTTATCGTTTTGAGCAGAAGCTGAATGCAGAATTCATTTCTTTTCAAATTACTACCTGGAATGTTTGAGATTCGAGACAATTGCAGGTCGGCTCCTCCGGTTCATAATACGATTATTCTTATGATCGGAGGAATCTTTGTAGTGTGTAATTCGGTAATTGAGGAATTCAGCTTCCATTAAGTGAATGCTATTGTCAGAAATTATCTTTCCTGTAGTTGTTTCCAGCAAATTACGAATTTCAGTTTATGAATTTACTTTCGGGCATGGGTTTAATGTTTTTGATCTGAATATCAGTTTCTTATGCAGTTAAAATTGCTTCATTATACGATTTCAAGGAGGTCCTACGGTGACCTGAGAGATGACAATCTGGGAGTTATGAACATCTCTTTGAAGGTATATTAACACATTTATTAGAGATCTAATAGGCTTTGTAAGTTTACTTGATAAATCCCTCTTCTCACTTGAAATCAGAATGGAGTTGAGAGTTATCAATTTAAGCAGCGAAAGTTCACTGGTCGGATGCGAGGCGATCCAGGTGTTAGGCGAGATCCCTGTCCCGAGGAGAGGGTGATATATTCTAATTTTGAGGAAGAGTAACTGAAGTTGTATATCCTTGCTTAATGGAAATGGCAGGAGCTAAGGTTCTGATCCATAAAATGGGTATGAAGTATTGCGAAAGAAAATACCGGAATTAGGAAGTCCACATTAAAAATGATTATCTAATTCCCTGTATTCGAGAGGATCAGGTAAAAAAATTAGATAATGAAATGCGAAGCGTGGAGAGATCCAGCTGAACTACTAAACACCTTGGACAGATTTTAAAACCTGAAATACACAAGCAAAATTAACAGTGTTGACAACAGGAATTGATACTTCAATGCTTGTGATCTTAATGCTGGACTCTAAGCGATGATTGTCGGTGTCCATTTATCTTCTTAACTATTCTTTATTCATTATTCTTTGGATTTGATTTATTTGATTGTTCATTTTTTTATTTACAATAGTATATTTCCGCGACTTAGTAGGTACGGAACCGCGATGTCATTTTATAGTCCCGAATAGTATGGAGCAGGTAGATAGGGTAGTTGATCCTAGAATTCTTGAGATCTCTGTGGGATCGATATGCGGATAAATCAATTTATTACTTGTGGAGCACATTGCACTTGCGAATATTAGGCCCAAACCAATGTGAAATGATTTAATCTAAGTGTTTGGTTTAGTTAACAAGTTTGTGGCGCGGATTGCCAAGTGATTAGATAATAGTCCTTGGTAATAACGTCATAAATTTGTATATGTGTTTTTAGTGGGTTAACAAGTTTTATAGGCGCAGATTCTTCAGGGATCGAAAGAATTCGATAAATCGATATTCGAGATGAAAGAAATACTAATTTGGACATTTTGAAGAAAGAACAAAAATAGCTTTTGACGATGGTTAATTTTATGTAACCTTTAACAAACTATATTGAAAATATTTGTTGACCAAACTAATCCTATTAATGTAAGTGTGTTTTGATTTCAGGAACAAATTTAATGCATAGGAAGCAGGAACAACCGTCGATTCCAGCTGAACCGCGAGGAATTAGAGAGGACACTCGAAGCTTGAGAAAGATGAGGCGAAGCTTCGACCATAGCGGATGAAGGCGGGATCGAGAGGATGAGTGCGTCGGAAAGAAGCTAGAAGGCCTCAATCAACGTCTGATGGGGACCGGAGACTGATTATACGGAAGAATGCTCGACAATCGGAGCTGACTGCGGTTGATCTTGTAATTTGAGCTGACGGCACTATTACAATGGTCCCGGCGACATCGGTTCTTGGTCATCAGCTGAAGATCGAAACGAGCACACAGGGAAGATTCCTCGGGATGGCTAATACGATTAAGGCCCAGATGGGGTGAGACCGGAAATCCCATAAAAGCGCATCTATTCCCATTCTCTCTAAAGATACATTTACATGGTATGAATCTTTACCATATGGTTAAGTGGATACTTGGAGGGCTAGTAGAAACACTTAGGTAGATTCTTTCCTGACCCTTACAGTGAAGGAAATCATTGTGTGTTCCGGCTAGGGGGAAGATGAAAGCACGTATGTAGCACAGGAAAGATTCAAGCGGTTCTTGAGAAGATGTCTGATCATGGGATAGATCTGAAGACCAGGATGGACATTGTATATCATTACCTTGAATGATATATCAAGAGTATCATTGATGCTTCATCGCGTAGACATTGAAGACGAAAAAGTGAGAAGAGGCAAAGAAATTTGATTGAAGACTGGCTAAATGTAACATGAAAACTCCTTCGAAGCTTTCAAGAGGAAGCTTGATGAGGAAGGGGATCATGGTGAAGCGAGATTGACAACCCATGGAGGCCAAGTTGGATGCCATTATGCACGGGTTGAATGACGAAATAAAGACACACACGCGCTCCTTGAAATAAGACGAATTGAAGAGTTATTGAAGGGAAGTGCTGAGAGGGTAACTGAAGAACAATTTTATGATGCTGAAGAGGTTAATTATTTGGGTGAGCAAAGAAACTACCATTTCAAACCCAATACTAACCTGCCAGCACATTATCACCCAGCATTGAGGAACCATGAGAACTTCTCTTATGGTGGAGGGGCTTCCGCAGGCTGAGGCATGGGCGAACCCTCCACGGGGTTATCGGCGGCCACGAGGTTCGAGTGAGAAATGAGCACGAAATGAATATCGGGGTCGGAGGAGGCTGATCCTTTGAAGGAAACCGGATCTTTACTTCATGGGGGGATAATAAAAAGTTGTTTAATCTCCGTGAGCAAAATTTGCGAGTTGGAAGCAAGCACTGCCAATTCTCAAATTTTCGAACACCACAATGCATCCACTGAAGAACACAGGAGACACAAGTAGGACGGTGGCCCCAACCTGTAAGCCCGGAGGAAGATGCCTTCCCAGTGACGAGGAAGAACCCAATTTGCATGGGTGTGCGGCTTAGAGTGAAGGAGTTAGAGGAGAAGAAGGAGAAAAATGACAGCAGCAAGGAAGAAGAAAGCCCAGAAAGGGAAGAGGTATTGGAGAATGAAAAGAAAAGTAGAAAGGAAGAACATCCCGAGGATCAAAGCTGTGATCCCGTTTCCTCAGAGGCTACTTGAAGTCGAGATGGAGAGCGGTTGCAAGGTTCTTGAAAACCTTCGGAAAATTTGGAGATCGAGTATGCCTTTTCTTGAGTGGTAACTCAAATGCCACTCTATACCCAAAATTTAAGGACATCTTGAAAAGAAAAATAGTAGAGGAAGGAATAGTGAATCTCACTTTGCCACTTGCGGTACGTGTCGAAAAGAACTACGGTAAGATAGAAAGACCCGGGGAGTTTCGCAGTTCCTTGTATTGTTGGAGGTGGAATTGGAAGCTCGTGACTCGAGGAAGCTAGTATCAATTTGATGCCTCTTTACATTTGCCCGAGAACTTAAGTTTGGGGGAACTTACTCGCCTATTGTTACTCTTGAATGGCGAACGGTCAGTGGTGAGGAAACACGAAGGAGTCATTGAAGATGTGCGGTCCTTTGTTGGGAAGTTTGTTTTCCCGAGTGGGCTTCATCATTACGGACATGGAAGAAGATTCACAAGTACCCACACTTTGTGGGAAGACCATTCCTAGCTACTGGGCCTTACGATTGACATGCGAGAGTTCTTACCTTAAGGGTTGGAGAAGAAACTATTTGTTTTTAACTTGATAAAAAGTATGAAAAATATAAACGAGAGACGAGAAAGTTGCGATGTAGGCGTGATTTTGTCTATGCTTCAAATCTGATGTTAACAATGATTGTAACACTCCGGTTTTATCAATGAAAAGAGATGAATTCCCGGTATGCGAGATGTACGATGCGAGATTTCCGGCCACGGTTTTCGTGCGTAAGCGTGCGGTGAGCAAAGCGAAAGCGGTATGGAAAATAGTGAAAAATTCATCGAAACTAGTGCGAAGGGCTAGTTTTGAAAGAGTTGCCATGTCATTTAAAATTATGCTTACTTAGAATTACCAAAGAAAAACCGAGTGATCATTTCGACGGACTCGGTGATCTTTGAGGAACAAAGATGCTGAAAATATTAAGGAAGCATAAGGAATCTTCAGCTTGGTCCATTGAAATTTGAAGGGTATCGGTCCATCAATTTGCATGCATAAAATTCTGGCAGAAGAGCTTGAAACCATCTGTAGAGCACCGAGGAGGAGGCGAATCCCGGTGGAAGGAAGTAGTCGAAAGGAGGTACACTCAGGTATTCTTGAATGCTGGTTTTATCTATGCTATTTCGAACAGTCTTAGGTGAGCCAGTCCATGGTTCCAAAGAGGAGTTGCGTGATCGAAATGAAAAAACTAATTAGTTCAAAACGTGACAGGATGGAGGGTATGTATTGATTCTGAGAAAGTTGAATACATGACCAGAAAGATCATTTCCCTTTGCCCTTCATTGATCAGATGTTGGACGGGTTAGCAGGACACCCTCGCTTTTGTTTTCTGGATGGGTATTCAGGATACAATCAGATTGCTATTGCACTGGCGAGGATCGAGAAGACCACGTTCACATGCCCTTATGGTACCTTTGCCTTCGAAGGATGCCATTTGGGCTATGTAATGCTCATTTACATTCAGGAAGGTGTATGATGTCCATATTCTCGGATTTGGTTGAAGAAGTGATGGAAATTTTCATGGATGACTTTCTTGTGTATGGATCGACTTTGATCAATGCTTAAACAATGCGGAAGCAGACCTTCAAAGATGCGAGACAAGCGGCTAGCAGCGATTGGGAAAAATGCCATTTTATGGTGACGAAGGAATTGTTCTTGGGCATAAAATTTACGCTCTTGAATTTAGAAGTTGACCGGTCAAGGTATCCATTATCAAAACTCTTGCACCTACTACGAGTAAAGGGTAAGAAGCTTTTGGGGCATCTTTGGATTACTACGAGGAGATTCATCAAAAGACTTTTCAAAAATAGCGGACCCACTTATGCGATTCTTGGAAAGATCTGAGGTTGATTTTGATGACTCTGCCAAGGATGCTTTTGGCAAAATCAGTCCAGTTAGTAAAGCACCTATAATGGCTGCACGGAATGGGATCCAAGGATTTGAAATAATGTGTGTGATGCCGGTGATTTTGCTATGGGGTTGTGTTGGGGCAAAGAAAGAAAGTATTCGAGGGGCCATATACTATGCTAGTAAGACCTTGATGAAGCCTGTTCTTCAGCAAGCTTGAAAAGAGATGCTAGCCATAGTATTTGCTTGAAAAATTTAGGCAATACATTTTAGGATCCATGTGGTAATTCCTGCTGATCATGCGGCAATCAAATGCCCAGTGTCGAAAGGAAGCTAAGCGAAGATTGATAAGGTGGAGTGCTGGCACATTTGCGGGAGTTTGACTTGGAAATCAAGGATAAAGGGATGTGACAATGTGATAGCTGATCACTTGTCAAGAGTGAAAGAAGCGGAAGAAGAAAGGTGATGTTAACGAGAGAACTTCCCGGATGAGCAATTGCTTAGGGTTTCCTTCCCGGCTTCCACTGGTATGCGATATGGTGAATTATCGGCTTGTGGAGTAATGCCTTGAATTCGGCTGCAATGAAGAGGAGCCGGGCGACGGTAGGTAGTATATTTAGGGATGATCAGCTGTGTCTCAAGAGAGGTCTTGACATGATCATAAGAAGATGTGTGCGGAAAGTGAGCAATGGCATTTATGAATGGATGCCATGCATCACCATATGGGGACATTTTGGAGAAGAAACGGCCGCGAGATGCCGATCAGAGTTTTATTGGCCCATTATCTTGAGAGATTGTCTTTGAGTGGGTTAGATTGTGCGATAGATGTATCAAAAGATTGGGAATATCGGCGACGGGAATGAAATGCCTCAAGGTATTATGGTGATACAAATTTTTTGATGTATGGGAATAGGTATGGACACTTCCCACCATCATTTGAAACTATACATACGCTGTGATGAATTCACGTTTAAGGTGAAACGATGCTTAATCGAGGAATGATGCTATACGGTTGTGAGTTTCTTGCAAAAAGAATATTTTGAGCAGATTTGGAGCCACCCCGAACTATCATTAGTGATGGGGCCACTGCCAAACAAAATCTGCAAAACTCATGGCTTGGGTATGGGATCAAGCATGTAATGAGTTTAGCTTATCATCCCAGTTGATGGACAAGCATAAATTTCCAACGGGGAGATCGAAAGAATACTTGAAAAGGCGTGAGCTCGGCGGAAAGTTGGTCTTCAAACTTGATGATGCACTTTGGGCTTCCTGGTGCATCTGAAACCCCCATTGGAATGTCCCGTACGAGTTGTTTTTGGCAAACCATGTCATCTACCTCTTGAATTAGAATACAAGGCAATGGCATGGGCCATAAGAGATTAGCTTCGATTTTAAGTGTGAGAAAGAAAAGATTGCTCAATTTATGCAGGTGGAAGAGCGAGAAATGAAGCTATGATAATGCTAGAATGTAAAGACAAAACCAAAGAAATGGCATGTCCGGATAATCTTGAGAGAAAAGAGTTCGGAGCGGGGAACGAGGTTCCTCTTGTTTAATTCTAGGCCCCGAAATTGTTTCGGGAAAGTTGAAATCGATTGGAGTGGGTCTTCTTTGTGGTGTCAAGTCTTACATTTGGAGCGGTGACGAGGGCGATGCGGAGAGAAGAATTCAAGGTCGATGGACGGAGGTTAAAGCATTATCTAAACGAGGGGAAGGAAAATGAAGAACTCCAATTTGGTTCTTAAGGAAAAGAAGTACCACAACTGACAAGTCGATAAGGACTCAAAAGCGAAGCGACTAATGGGAGGCAACCCGTAAGGATTTAATTTACAATTTTTAAGTTTTGAAATATTTTCTTTAGTTGTTTAAATTAAGGTCGAGGAATTGTTGTTATAAGGATAGATTTAATTTTAGAAATCAATTGTAGTTTAATTAGATTTTTCTTGAATATTACGATGAAAGCACGCAGGTTGAAGACATGAATGGCAAGGCTATCATAGGAACAATTCCAGCAACTCGCGGAAAGTCACAACCACGAGAAAAGGGGAGTAACTTTGTCCCTAACCCTGATTACGTAGATATACTTGAATTGTTTGTTAAATCTTTGCTTGGAGATGCCAGAAGTAATGTCTAAAAGGGTTAGGAACAATAAGAAAAAAAAAGTTTTTGAGATCATTGAGTTAAGGGCTTAAGGCGCGACATAAAGGTTATGTCGCGACATCAGTGATGTCGCGACAAAACATTGATGTCGTGACCTGTTCTGAAAGGGCATCTTTTGAGTATTGAAGGAAGAAGGTAGATGTCGCGACACCACTGTGAAGTCGCGACAGAGAATTAAGTTTCAAAATGGAAAAGGTTGTCGTAACATGAGCAATTCCTAGAAAACCTTTTATTTTCGCGACATCCCTAAGTATGTCGCGACACCAAGCGACAGTGCAACTACTGCTAAAATCCCTAAATTGTGACCTAAAATAAAAGACGCGAGAGTGAGAGTTGCGACGTGTTTTTAATGAAGCGATAATTAGCCCTGAGCAGTGATTGAATTGCAAATGTTGGAAACTTTCTCATTCCTCCGAACCACATAGCTTTTCACGCTGCCCTTCGAGATCTCGATCCTTGGAAACCACAGCTTCAAACCTTGAAAAGTTTGTCTTAAAATTGTCCAGTGGCTGAAATTCCCACCTAGTCCACTAACCTAGACGAGATTATGAGGAACATGAGCAATAGGAAGAAGAAACTCGCTTGAAGAAGCAGTTAGATGAGATTCATCGGGAAGGCTCTTGAGGAAGGTGCCATCGAAACACCAACTCCGTGACTTCGAAAAGACGGGAAAGGAAGGATGAGAGAAGAAGAAGAAGTAGAAGATTTCGTTTCAGACGAAGCTTACTCCCAGTGGAAGAAATATTATGCTAACAAGGGGTTTGTCGCAGAGAGGAGATTCAAAATCCTGTTTCCTTTCCAAGGAGATGATGAAGCGAGAGAGGATGGGAGAGGCTCTGCATACACCAAAATCGGGGGTATACGGCGGTAAGAGAGTTTTATTCAAATTTAGTAGGAAGGAAGGATGGAGCGGTTTATGTTAGAGAGGATTACGGGTTTCATATATGAAAATTGGAGCCATCAGCGAGGCCCTACTCTTGTGGCGGTCACCTGAAACATGGTTCCAAATTTGAAAACTTTGGAAAAACCGATTTTGGAAAGATTGCGAAGCTCACTAATGGTAGGTGCAGTAAGTCGAGAAGGAAGGCGAAGCAGTGGAACGGGGAAGCCTGTTTGAGAAAGCGAATATGGTTTTACTTCACGTACATTTTTAGATTGAACAAAACATGTTTACACGAGTGAGAGAACGAGGAGGTACGTATTCTTTGTATGCCATCCTAAAAGGATACAAGATCAATATAGGAGTTGTCATTGAAAATTCTATCATGAAGGTATCATGAAGGAACAAAAAGGTCTTATTCCTCACGTAGCAAATCAGTATTACATTGTTTGAAATTTGAGGTGAAGAACCCCAGGAATCATAAGAAAAATACCTAGAGCTTCACCACTCCTTCGACGAGGAGTTAGCAAGGGACGAAACGAGAAAGAAAAAGGGGTCTTGGTAGAGAACGAGAGTGAAGCCCAGATAAAAAGGACGAGAAGGGGCTCGAGTTCCCCAGCGTCGGAGCGAAACAACGAGAAAACTCCACGACAACAATGATTACATGTTTGCGAGACAATGAAGGGGCGGGATAAAGGCAGCCCGATAGACTTCTCCATCCCCTTAGCCGAGTTCTCCTCACGTGCGAACGAAACTTCCAACATGGAGAAAGCTCGAGGGAGCCGCGAAAACCGGAGTTCGTCTTGGGAAGCTCTCGATGCCGTGCGAGAGAATAGATGAAAGAGAGAAGGATTGGAAACTACAACAGGAATTCAGAGAAAGCATTTATGAAAAAGAGGTGAAAGAAGAGACGAGCGAGTGGGAGGAAGAGCTAAATAGAAAGAAAAGGAGCATGAAGTGGAGCTACGTGAAGAGAGCAGTGAGTGGGGAGAAGAGCTGAGAACGAGGAAAGAGGAACGGATGGGAAAAATTTTGAGCTTGTGAGGAAGAGTTTAAGAAAGAAATGAAGGAAGAGATCCTGATCTGTTGCATAAACTCAAACTCAGTCACTTCAGAAGCCTTTTATAACAACCGGTTGGCGTGATTCTCGACTCTTAAAGCCCGATAAAGAAAGTCTGAGACGAGGAAGGCCAAATTTGGGAACCGTCAGAAGGATTGATTTTTATCTGAAAATCTCTACAGAAAGATTTCGAGAATAAGATTGGATGATAGAATGAGAAAGCGAATCTGAGAGTCCTACGGCCCAAAGAATGGGCTGGAAACTTAGATCGATTAACAACAATCTTGCCAAATTCTAGAGGTTATAGTGAAATGGAAGTGATGAATGACTTGGGAAGAGCGGGGATGAGTTGAGCAAGGAGTTGATCTCTCCTAATGAGATTTTCATTGAAGAACAAATGGAAAGGAAACCAAGAAGAGAAAGGAAAGAAGAGAAATGAAAATTCCTGAATTCCCAGCCCATTTAGGTACATTAGACCTAGATCCCCCTAACATCTTTGCTCCTGGTTATTTCAAAAGAAAAAAATAGACCTTCTCCCTGCCTAACTTTCATTACCATCCTTCTCCCATACTGTGTATCCAACTGCTGCAATTGAATCAGTAATAAAATGAGAAATTTAAATTGAATTGGTAGTGCTATTTTGAATTTGTTTTGATTCAATGTTGTGTTGCTTTGTGATTGCATGATTAGAAATTAAAGTAGGAACTCGTACCGAATAAAACTCTTTGAGAATGCAATAATTTGAATTGAATGAAACCGAGTTAGATTAGGAATAGTGAATGTAGAATAAGGGCGAATGAATACAGTTTGATTGAAACAGGTGCAAAAGTTACTTAAATCCTAGCGAGTAAGTCGGAATTGAGAAGGAAATACAATAGAAGGAACAAAACATATTTTGAGTTGTGGTATGAGCAAATAAGTCAAGGAACTGTTGAATATCAATTAATTTTGAATACTCACCAACAAAATATGATTAATTACTCCTATAGTTAGTCTGGCTGATTTCAAACCAAATTCTAATTTGTTAGATTATTAGTTGAGCGAAATCCTAGGTGATCGGTGACAAGAGATGATGCAGGCCATTCTTGGATAGTTTGAGCCATTTAGCCATCCTGCTCATATCTTGATGCATATCTGAAGTAGTTAAATTGAGCCAAAAAGCTAATTTTCAAAAATAACCAATGGAAACCTGACCCATTCTAGAAATCAATCCTTCGATAAAGAACCTATGATTACCGGGAATTCAAGGAGGAAGAAAGAACTGAAGTTTGGGGAGTATATGTTTTGAGGAACTTCGAAGGGAATGAAAAAGAAAAGAAATGAAAATGAGAAAATGCAATGAAAAGAACGGCTTATAGGGATAAGTTTTATCTTGTGGCCTAACTCTCTTGAACAATTAAGTTCTTAGGGGTGTTTGACACACAGTACCCTAATGCCATACGGTATAGGGCTACTAACCCAAAGTTAAGCTAAGAGTGTTAGAAAGCACAAAAGTTAAAACATTGCACTATCATTTGGTAATAAATGAGAAATTTAGGTGGAATTACAAGTGAGAAATAAAGGGGCATACAATTACGAGATTGGAAGAAATCAAAGAGATGTCCCGAACATGAAGTTTAGGAGGTTATTAGAGAGTACAAAGGAAGAAAGGGGCGAGAAGAGGAGAAAAGGTTCGGGGGTAATCTTAACTTTAAGAATTCCCTTCCATCACACCCATTACCCGGGCTAGCAGTATAAGCCCCAGACTGATTGATCTTGAAGGTTACAATCACCTACATTAGTGGGAGATCAATGAAAAAACAAACCTATAAGATTTGGAAATATAAAAGCAATCAAAACTGTGAAGGACTTTAGGGAGTTAAATGACTCAGTATGAAAAGAAAGGAAAATAATCTATTATTCAACAGGATCCAATGATTATGTTGTTTGTAAAACAATTTCAACAGTTTAGTTTTTGTATAGTATATAAAGAGTAGAAACCAAGCAGGCTGGACTTGAAGCTAGATATCTGAAAATATTACATGCTGTATTTCAATTGAATTAGATATCATTGCGGAAACGAATCGAGAAAAATGTCCTTAAAAATTTTCTTTTATTTTGTTTGAGGACAAACAATTCTTAACTCTTTGCTTGAGGACAAGCAAAACTTTAAGTTTAGGGAGTTTGATGAGCTTAAAAGTCATCTATTTTTAGTCCACATTTTTACATTGATTTTAATGTAAAAGGAATAATTAAGATGCGAGAAATATGAAAAACTCACCAAATTTGTTATTTAAGTATAAAGAAAGAAGAAAATGCAGTGAAAAATACGATGTACAGGCGGAGTAAAAATACGGAAAATATAGGAAGCGAAATGAAGCAAGCGGTTGCTTGATGTTGCGAGTTTTGGGGTTTGCACAGCAGGTTATGAGGTCGCGACATCAGGAAAATTAAAGGAAATTTGATGCAGGTCGCGACAGGGATCACAAGATAGGCAGTTGAGGATTGAGCAGAAACATAAGAAGTGATGTCGCGACAAAGGTTGATGTCGCGACAAGGGGTGGAGGTCGTGACAAGAGAATCAACTTGAAGCTATGACATGTTTTGAAGGATGGTGGAGTTAAGCGGAAGTGTACAATACCATGTGAGAGAGTGAAATCGCGACAGAAGCAACAAGTGAGGCCTCCAAAGACATAAGCTGATGTCGCGACAAGAGACAGAGGTCGCGACATGAGACTTGCTCAGTTGAAGATTTGTAAATTGAGCATTGTGTGACGTGAGATTGATGTGTGACATCAGGAACTGATTGAAACTTCGGATCCTTAAGTTGATGTCGACGAGAGATCGATCTTCGACACTACGAAGAAGGACAATTCAAAACTGCCCGAGCCATGAAGTGATATCCGCGACAAGATATTGATGTCGCGACATCGAGGGCGAATAGTTGGGACGGGTGGAGTCGTGAGGCGATGTCGCGTGAGGTTGATGTCGCGGCGTCAAGGCGAAAATCAATGGAAGCTTGTAAGTTCGTAGACTGATGTCGCGACATCAAGAGCAATCAATGGAAGCTTGTAAGTTCGTAGGCGATATCGCGACAAGAACAACCGGTTGAAGATACAAGTGGCGGCGAGATTGAAGCATGCGTGATCGATTGATGTCGCGGCGATAGGTTGTTGCGACGCCAAAACTGTTGAAATCTGAGAACTTGAGTTGTTGTAGCGGCGAGTTGATGTCGCGACATCGGGGAAAGAAACGATTGAAAATTTGTAGAAGACTTAAGCTGATGTCGCGACATGAGATCGATGTCGCGATATCAGGAACAACAGTTGAAGGCTGCAGAAGACTTAAGCTGATGTCGCGACATGAGATCGATGTCGCGACATGGATGATGTCGCGACAAGGGAGTTGAAGTCGCGACCTGAACATTAATATGGGCCAGTCCACTTGGAAATCCACAAAGACTACATTGGGATTAGGGCCCAACTGAGAAACCACTGTAAATGCGGCTACCCGAGGTCATAAAAAGTAGCTTAGACCGCAGACGAGTGCAGGTGGCGAAGACTCATTCTTTATTTTTTTAGTTTTCTTTTCTTTTCTTGATATTGATGGTTAGAGATTAGATTCGTTAGATTTATCGTTTTAGTTTTTCGTTTGTTTTACGGGCCCGGTTGTTATCGTTTTGGCGGTGAATGCGAAATTCATTTCTTTTAAAGTCTTGCACGGAATGTTTGGAAGTTCAGACGGAGAATTTGGAATTCGGCTCATCAGTTTCATGTCTGATTATTCTTATGATCGGAGGAATGCGTAGTGTGTAGTCGATGGTGAGGAACTTCGGCTTCCATTAAGTGAATGCTATTGTCGGAAATTATCTTTCTGTAGTTGTTTCCGACCAAATTCTGCAATTCCCGGTTATAGATTTTCGGGCATCGGTTTAATGTTTTTGATGCGAATATCGAGTTTCTTATACGTTAAAAATTGTTTCATTGCTCGATTTCAGGAGGTCCTCACAGTGGCACGGAGATGACAATCCTGGGAGTTATGAACATCTCTTTGAAGGTATATTAACCTGTTATTAGAGATCTAATGAGCTTTGTAAGTTTACTTGATAAATCCTCTTCTCACTTGAAATCAAGAATGAGTTGAGAGAGTTATCAATTTAAACAAGCAAAGAGTTCACCTCGGTCGGATGCGAGGCCAATCCAGGTGTTAGTGAGATATAATCAAGAGAGAGGGTGATCTGTCTAATTTTAGAGAAAGTAACCTGGAAGTTGTATATCCTTGTGGCCAGATGCAGGGGCTAAGGTTTACCGGTCCATAAAATGGGTATGAAGTATTGCGAATACCCCGGAATTAGAGTCCACATTAAAAAAGTAGTTATCAATTCCACGTATTCGAGGATCGGGTAAAAAAATTAGATAATGAAATGCGGCGTGGAGAGATCAGTGAACTACTAAACGCCCAGGGGCCAGATTTTAAAACTACGAAATACCTGACAAAATTAACGAGTGTTGACAACGAGGAAATTGATACTTCTAATAGCATTGATCTTAATGTGGACTCTAAGCATTGATTATTCAGTGTCCATTTATCTTCTTAACTATTCTTTATTCATTATTCTTTGGATTTCAGTTTATTTGATTGTTCATTTTTATTTACAATAGTATATTTCACATTAGGTTGGAACACAATGTCATTTATAGTCGAATAGTATGGAGCTTGGTGAACATGGTAGTTGATCTAGAATTCTTGAGATCTACGTGGGATTGATATACGGACTTAAATCGATTTATTGCCATCGGCACATTGCACTTCGCGAGAATGTAGGCCAAAACCAATATTGAAAATGATTTAATCTAGGAAGTGTTTGGTTTAGTTAACAAGTTTGTGGCGCCGTTGCCGGGGATTAGATAATAGTCCTTGGTAATAACGTCATAAATTTGTATATGTGTTTTGGTCCGATTAACAAATATAATTTTGTTATAGTTTTATATATATATTTTTATATATTTTCTTTCTTCTTGCATTGCTAAAGGGACTAGTAATGTGTAGGTTGAAGTGTGATTAGTGCCCCGAGTGCTATTTTGAGCCCTATTTTTTTAATAGGTTTGGCGCTTTGTGTACTAGTGTTATAATTAACTTGATTGACATGTTCGAGGTCCTTATTGTATTTGATCGCATTCAGAATTTGTTTTTGTAGTTTTGGGAATTGGAAGCCCGAATCCCGTGTCAATCCAATCATAACAAAGTCGGGTTGATTTCCATCAATTTCATATGGTTTCTATCAATTTGACAAGTTGGGAATGAAGAATGTCAAAGCGAGAAGAAATGGAATAGTGCGGAGGGAATAGTAAGCGACGGGGCTTGATAGGTGATCTTTGAGCGGTGCAAGAATTTCTCTATTTGGAATTTTCTCTATGATAGCGAAAATTACTTTGCATAGCGAAGTGCGCTTTGTGTTTTGTGATCGAGTATTTCCGTTTTGATTAATTCCTCTTTTGCCCTCGATGTAATCATATTATTTAGGTTAGTTTGGTATTTTTCGCATGTTTGGAAGAATTTATATAAGCCATTGCCAATACACTTTTGACTGGTTTTGGTTTTGGAAGGAAATATCACGAGGCCACTGTTTTGGTCGTCATTTTTCTCTGTTCTCTCTCCTCTTTCTCTCCCTTTCATTTGCAAACACTCCTGCGAGGATGACAGCTGAGGATGTTTAACTAAATCTTCCTCCTTGAAGAGGAGGGCTCTTTGAGCAACGGTTTTAAGGTTGCATTTTGTTCCCCGTTTTTCAGCGGCCCGGGTTTGTCATTTTGGTTCAGTACCAACTCAGGTTTAAAGCTTTTGATGTACTCTTTGCGATATAAACAAACTTTTAGGGTTCAGTGGATTCTTAGCTTTATATACATTGATATCCATTAGTTGCCATTTACGAGCCACTGGAGGTAGGTTAAGGGGTTATATTTTCACTGTAGATGCATCCTCTTTGATCAATACTTGGTAATCTTTTAGGGTTTAGTGGATGCTTATTAATAGATCCATTAAGAATCATTAGTTACCCTTTACGAATCATTGTAGGATGAGTCAAGGTGATATATTTTCACTGAAGGAACCATAAATGCTAAATAAATGTTTTCTATCAAAAGGAAAATTATTAGGGTTTAGTTTCTAAAGTTAAATGAAGATCAGGTTCGGAGATGACATATGTCATCCTCCCAGCGTGAGAAATGAACACAGGGGCGTCTCGGTTAGCCTAGGACCTTAAACCCAGTAGATGCTTGAGGAATTCTTTTTATATTTTTAGCCACTTATTTTGGTTTGCAAACTTTTATCACCACCTTAAATCCAAACAAAATTCACCATTTTTGGCTTCACTTAAATCATTTATGCGAAAAAAACTCATCCACATGTTCGACCTAGGCCATTTATCTTTGCGAGTAGCTTGCCTAGCGGTAGGAGGAATTTAGGATACAAATTTTGTTGATTTCGGGTTACCCTACTGTGGCACGAATCAGCAGCAACAGTATGGGTCTACCTCTCAACAGCGGCAGCCACCAACCTCATCACCTGTTGAGCAAGCTATCATGAACTTGAGCAAGGTGGTGGGGAATTTTGTAGAGGAGCAAAAAACTATCAATGCTCATATAAACCAAATAATAGAAAATGTAGAAAGCTCCATGGACAAAAGAATTGATGGGTTCCATAGCTAAATAAAAAAATTGATACCACATAGTCATCTATCGATACTTTGAACAATCGACCACGGGTGCGGGGAGAAGGGAGATTCCCCTCCCGAGCCTTGCCCAATCCTAGGGAAGTGCATGAACTAAGCTTTCCCAATGAGCACATGAAAAATGGATGAAGTCACAGGCCGTATCACCTTGAGGAGTGGTAGGAAGTGGGCATTGATCTTAGAAACCTACGGAAAAACCAGGAGAACAAAGGAAGTGGGCAGGTATATTCATTAAAAAGGGGATTCAATGAAGGAAGCATGCCTCCCTCCATTTACAGTCAACGGAGGCAAAGAAGGCCTCTCTAATCAAGAGGCATCTTGGAAGTCTTGAGGCGGAAGTAAAGGTGAATATCGGCTGCTTGACATGATAAAACAGGTTCCGACCTATGCTAAATTTCTAGACACATTACAGTTAAGATAGGGTTGGGCATTAACAAGAAGGCCTTCCTGACTGAACAAGTCAGCTCTATTATCCAATGCAAAACCTTAGTGAAATACAAAGATCTAGGATCCCCACCTGTCATCCCGACATTGGAGGGACTGTATAAACAAGACGCTGCTTTGGATTTGGGAGCTTGGTGTCAACCTCTTTGTATACTCGTACAAGCGGTTAGGTTTGGGGGAGCTGAAGCCTACCAACATCACCCTATCCTTAGCAAATCGGTCAGTAAAAATACCAAGAGGATAGTTGAGGATGTCTTGGTGAAGGTAGACGGAATTCTATTATCTATGGATTTCTTGGTTCTCGATCTTGAGCGATGGCGAGCACTAACCAAGTGCCCATCATACTTGGGAGGCCATTTTTTGCCACATCTAATGCTATAATCAACTGCCAGAATGAGGTCATGTAGCTCACCTTCGGGAACATGACATTGGAGCTCAACATTTTCACTTGAGCAACAAGGATAAACCAGCTGAGGAAGATGAGCGGAAATCAGAAGAAGTGCACTGCAGGTAGCACGTGTGTGTGGACGGTCTTCGAAAATGCGGGGAGAATTAACAAAGACAGAGCGAGTTAATGAAGGATCAGGCGCCAGTCATCAGCTCACATCTGTCATTCCACCCCGGCACCACCCCCCGGAGTGCGGGATGTTTAACACCCGAGGAGCGGCTGAATTGACGAGCGAGGAAGCCACACTTGCCGAAGCAGGAGGGCTTCTCCTCACAGACCCTCTGAAATCTCTTAGGTGTACAATGGGAGTGGTTCCCTCTGAGGAACTTGGAAACCACTCAAATTTTGAGTGGATTTTGCTATTTTATTTCAAGTTTTTAATTTAGGATTTTCATTAATATCCTTTAATTTTCAAATTTGGTAAATTTCCTTATTTTTCAATCTTATCTTCTCATAATTTGTGGTCTTGTGTTGTTGCAGGTGTTCCAGTGCTGGGGGAGCAAAATTTTGCCTGAGAATTTCCCAAGTCGCAACCTGCGAAATTTCGCAGTGTGAAAATTCGCAGCCTGCAGACACTGTTCATCATCACCCTGTTTGCATGCGACTCTTCGTTTGCTACTTGACTGCCGTTTCACGCTCTATGATGAATTCCTATAATTTTGAACCATCAATTAATGGTCACTAATGACATTAATTGCCCATGTCTTCCACCTACCCCAACCCCTATTTAAACCCCATTTTCCCTTCATTTTCATTTCATTTCATCCTTCGGATTTTGAACCCCTCCGCTACTCCTCTCGAGTTTGCTCTCGAGCCCGTGATAGGTGAGGCCGGGGCTCATTCATACCGGCCTTGGGTGCGAGGGGTCCAATCCCCTATGACCTCCACTCTAGAGGCTCGCCGATCGCGTCGGCCCATTTCAATGTCGGCCCCGACTCCTTGCCCTGCCGTGTGCCGAGTCTCAGTAGCGCTGTAGTGCATCCTTGGCTGCCGTGCATTGCCTCCTGACACATCGAGGCTCTGCCGGCTGCCGATCTTTGAGGGGATCCTCCTCTATATTTTGCCCGGAGGAGGAGATACCATACCCGGGTTGGCCCTCCTGCTCCCGCCATCCCAAGCCAGCCGGAGGGTGTCCAGCTGCCCAGAGAGGGCCTAGACATCAGGCCCAAGGGAGTCATCCATTTCGAGACCCCGGGCGCCACCCTCACTGCCTTATCAGGGCATTGCTGGAGCCCTAAACCTATCCCCAACATCCATTATCAGGCGACCTTACTTCCTTGTAGCCCCATCTTAAGGAATGTTGACTGTAGAGGGAGAGATTTCCATGGGGAGGTTTACTACGATCTCCCTAAGATTTTCCGTGACCTGGGAGCCCGAGACTCCATGCTTCGCTCGCAGATACCATCTGCAGCCGTCTCATGACGCCCACATCGACTATTATCCCCACGTAGTCATCGAGTTTTATCATAATGATGACGCCTATGAGTGAGGCCAACCTGGACATTTACATTTTTCCATCGACGGCCGGGCCAGTGGATACTTCGGCCACCTTACATCATACCGCTTCTCCATCCGCCGGTCCTCACCAACGCAAATCGACCATAGACTCCGTGGCCCCATCCCCCGACTGTGGAGACGGTCCCATTTCCTCTTCATGAACGCGCATCGGTGGACTATATTGTTAAGGCAGACTTCTCACAACAGATAAGCTTTTGATATGACCACATTAAGGTCTAATATGTTTCCACTCCAAAGATATTGTCTGTGAGGAGAGGAGCTATTTTGGAGGTTTCGAGACGATTCGTAGGGCTATCAAGGTTCAAATTTCGGGACAGAGTTGATTATGACGCCCTTATTTCACTCGAGGATAAGGTCCACTCACGAGTTTGCCCCACGCCGAGTCCATGCCTCCTATTTCCACGACTCTTAAGTGTCAAAGGAGCACATCAGTTCCGTGCCAAGCCTCACCGAGCTGCCGTACGCGAGGCCACCTCATCGTCGATCGACGGCGGGGCTAGGCCTCGCGGCTCTCATCTTCCTCCGGATCACGAGGACGAGCCTACCGCTGATAGTCCATGAGGGACCCGCCCCTATAGCCGAAAGCACAATCGAGGAGCCTAGGGCTCTAGCTTCATCAATTCCTCCACCAGTCCCTTCAGCTCCACCGACCACAACTCTAGTGGCTCCAACTCTAGTACCTCAGGCTTTGATGCCCTCTACCCCTCCAGAGCCCTCGACCCCCATGCCCACTACTTGGTCAGGTGTAGCTGGGCTGAGCACCTCCGCACCGCCCCAGCAGTACATTACCCTCTCCACCAGGGACTTCCTGACTATCATGGAGGCATTCAAGACACTTCTCCGCCACCGCAAGATCATTTGCGCCTTCCTGTGCCACGCTCATAGAGAGGATGACTCGCGACCGAGGCCGCCGTACGTAATCAAAGCCATCTCATGCGTAGCCTCCAGAGCCACTCTGGCCTCGCTCTCGCTATCTCTCACATGCCCCTCGCCCGTGCCTCGCCTTCCCCTCCCGACTGTGATCGCCCCACCACGCCCCCGGCAGATCCTTCGATGTGTCGGGTACCGCAACAAAGACGCCCACTTTATCGGCAACACCTCACCGCCCAGTTGAGGATGATCTCTTCAGCCAATGACGAGGGAGGTGCACACTTCCTTCACTAACTTTCTGGTTCCGTTGCCGGGAGAGTTAGTGTTGGAAGTGATATTCATACTTTTGGCTTTAGTTTTGCTTGTACCACATGCTCAGCAAAGCCCACATTTGTATGTTAATGGCTTGTTGTTTACTTCTTTTTGCAAAAATTGAGAATTTTGTAAAATACACTATAATATATAATACAACTCTATTTTTCTACACTTTTGCATCTCATTTGCCCCTATATTTTTGTGGTTTTGCCTTTCCTATAAGTTGAAAAGTTGAAGCACTGTTTGCTACCATCAATGCTAGAATGGTTCCATGCTTGATTGAGTTGTTTGTTAATTGAAGACCCTGGTAATTAACCCCTGTCTTCCACCATTCTCTAGCCACACACACAGTTCACATTAGTTTTCATCCATAGGCTGAGAAGCTGCATACTCCTTTTACTTTGTAAAACTGGCCTTAGCTTCGTTGACGGCCTATAATAGATTAGAGTTCCCTAAGAAAGAAGGCCAATGTGTCTTCCAAAAGAAAAAGAAAAGAAAAAGAAAAGAAAAAGAAAAGAAAAAGAAAAAAAAAAAAGAAAAAGAAAAGAAAAAGAAAAAAAAAGAAAAGAAAAAGAAAAGAGAATAAAACAAGCCACGGTGCTTTGCCTTGAAACCCGGGCAAGGTCTGAGGGGTATATGGCGAAAGCCTTTAAAGCTTAGTGCCCTAAGCCAACTGGTTAGGAGCCACCGACTTAGTGCTCGCTACATGGGTGGATGAGTGGAGTTTAGCAAGTTGTAGGTGCTGGATTCTCGAAATCATTCGAAGTCCGGGGTGAAACCTGTAGAGTTTGTGGTTGAAAGATCCTTTTGACTTGATGCCCTAAACCTTAGTTGGTTGGGAGTCATCGGTGGATCCCCGTTACACGAACTTTGGTGAAGTTGATTTTTCAGCATTGCACCCTACAATACAATAGAAGTGTGAAATAAGAGTGGAATTGAATCTATTTAGGTCGTCAATGGGCCCAGCTTCTACCGCGCAGTTTGGTCAGTGGTCTTGATAGCTTAGCGCCTTATCGTACAAACTGATCACCTAAAAACACTTAGATTTTGGTGGAAGTTCAGGCTGATTTTCTTGGAATAGATACTGCTCTAAACTTGTCCCTGTATGGCACTCATTCTCCCAAGCTAGTTTTATGCAATGCCCCAAACTTTCATCACTTTTATACACACTTTTTGAAAAGACAATCCCTTTTTGCAGACATATAGCCTTCATAATCTTCCTTCTTTTTTATCATTGCTAAGGGACTAGCAATGTGTCGGTTGGGGGGATTGATTAGTACCCAAATAATGCTATTTTGAGCCCTATATAATGCAGGTTTTAAACACTTCAGGTAATTAATCAATTTAATAACTCAATTGATACATTAACCTTGGCCATCGATCATATTTTGTAGCTATTTTTAGTAGTTTTGCAGGTCAAATGCCTCATTATCTTCAGTTTGATTCAAACACGATGAACTTGAGCCGAATTCGAAGATGCATGATCAACAGGAAATTGGAGCAAAAAATGCTGCAGACTAACTCGGAAAATTTGCAACAAGTAAATTGGCACTAAAATTTCGCAGTTGCGAAATTTTGCAACACCGTCACCTATGTGCCCGTCAAGACTGCCAATTCGCCTTTGTGGTTTTATACAAGTTTTCCTTCATGTAATTTGTCTATTACCGACAAGACTCAAAATGCTTATTTCGGTTCTATTCAAGATAGGTTTTGAGTGCTTTTTGCGCACTAATCATATCAATTAAGCCAATTGATATGTGCAGGTCCACTTAGTTTCAATAATTCCATTTCGAGATTGTTTTGGGTAGTTTTGCAGGTTTTTGAGAACTTCAATCAGCAAGCTTGGCTTCTTATTGGTGTTGAATGCGAGAATCCTCGATGATTTCACCTAGCCGAGGCGATGAAATATCAAGATTCAATGAAGAATTGAAGGCAAAGTGATGAATAAGAAGTGCATAGAGGATGCAGTGAGCAAAACAGGAAGTAGGAGCAATCCCAGGATTTTCGCTATGATCGCTGTACCTCTACCGGGATTGCGAAATTCGGCGAATCATAGCAAAAATTTCGCAATCCTAGCGAAATTTTCCAATTTCGCTATCTCACAAAATTTCGCTAGGCTAGCGAAATTTCGCTAGCTAGCGAAATTCACTGTTGCTAGCGAAATTTCCCATTTTCGCTATCTCTGTAGAATTTCGCTAGGCTAGCGAAATCTCAGCCCCTGTGTTTTTGGTATACTTGATCCCAAATGACCACGTTTTGATGTATTACCATTTTGACCCTTATGTACTCTACATTTCGTATTTTTGTATTTTCACACACTCTGGGTTGACTATATAAACCCTACCTCTTTTGTAACCCTAAGCAATCTTTTTATTTTATAAAGTTTTCCAAGAATCATTTTAGGTCTCACTTTGCTCTCTTTCTTCCTCTTTCTTCTTCATTTTTCTCGGGCCGCTAAACACCCCTTGAGGATGACAACTCAAGGGATGCTTGGCTAAGCCTCATAGCCTTGAAGAGGAGGGCTGCTAGCTTGGTTTTGGGCCGTCGCAGTTGTCCCTATGCTTTGAATGTTACGGTGTACTGCATTTATGGTTCCTAAATTTTCCAAACTATATTTAATACATTTAAATTGTTCCTTCTTGGTCAATACTTGCTTATGCTTTAGCTCAGTGCATTCTATTATGCACCCTATTACTTCCCTTTAGATGTCAGTCATGAGCCATGGAATGAGGTTAAATGCTGTGGTTTCAAACCGAATGGGACTCTTTAAATGCTTAGTACTTGCTGACTCAAGAAATAGAGTGGTTCCTAGGGGTTAGATTTATTGCAAACAAATATCCGGTTTTGGCTTTGACTATATGTCATTTGCCCTAATGCCAGGATATAACCCGAGGACACTTTAATTGCCCCATGTTATCAAGCTAGTGACCCAAGCCTTCAAGGTTACCATTTCACACTTCACTTTAAGCCATTACAGTTAGTCAGTGAAGATACAACCCCCACTGTTTTTAACAAAATCAGAAAATCCAAACAAAAGCCTCACCATTTTCAAACATTGATGCTAATCATTCGTGGGATGAAAACCCATCCCCGTGTTCGACCTCACCGCTTATATCAGAGTAGTCACTACTGGGCAGTAGGAGGAACTTAGGAATATAAATTTTTTTGATTCCGCATCACCCTACCGTGGCACAAATCATTAGCACACTTTTGTAATTTCCTTATACTGAGCACCTATATAAGCTCAGTCTTGCTTGTAAATCAATCAACTTTCAGTCCATCAATCAATCAATGTTACAATAAGCTTCTCCCGGGCTACGGCATTCTTCTCCTTCATTGTCTTGCATTTTCTCACTAGCCAAACACCCTTTGATGATGACAAATCATGTGCCAAGTAAAACTCCCCATCCTCAAGGAAGTCATCGGGTGTTGGTTTTTATAAACCCAGATGTTCTCGCGTTTTTCATGTCTGTACTCTATGGGTACTGTGGTTCTTGCTTCTACCTAGGTTAAACTTCTTTAGGCATGCTCTCCCTAACGTGTATTTGGCAAGCTTTTGTGTTCGAAGGATGCTTATCACTAGATCCGACCACTGCCCAGCTAATGCCTCTATTAGTTACCGCAAAGTAGGATTGAAGGAGGTATGTTCATTGTTCAGAGCACTCATGCCTCATAAAATGCTATGGTTCAAGAGGAAAACTTTTAGGGTTTAGGTTTTAAAGTTAAATCAAGATCTGGTTCGGGAAATGACTATATGTCATGCTCCCTAACGCGAGGAAAAAGACCCGAGGACATGTCAATTAACTTAGAACCCTAAGGCCAGTGGCCCGAGACTTCAAGGAATTCTCTCTTAACTTTTTTACTTCAAGTTATTTCCAATTTCCAACCATTCACCCTTACTGTTTTCCACAAACCCTAAAAGATCCAACGAGAAAACACCATTTTCAATACACGACAACTCTTCTCTCACGAAGAAAACCCATCCCTTGTTCGACCCTAGAGCAACTATACTGCAGTAGCTTTGCTACGTCAGTAGTAGGAATCCTAGGATATAAATTTTGTTTATTCCGAACACCTACTTGGCCTAAACGAATTAGTAATACATTTCAATCTGAATCAAAGCTTGAAACAATCTAATTATGACAATGTTGAAAATATGATTGTAGAACAATTTATTCCTATCATCATTAATCCATCAATGATCAGAAAATAATGTAATTCAATTTTATTTGAGAAATATATGAACTCTCTGATATTGAGGCTCTCATGATTTTTTGAATTATTTAAATCCCGTTTAAAATGAAAGAAACAAGATTCAACAAAAGAAACTAATGCGTAAAAGTCAAGCAAAGAGTAGGAAGAGATGGATAAGTGCTGAAATATTTTTTCGCTGGCACTTCTGTGGTTAAAATTCATCTAAACATCTGGGGTGTATTCCTAGGAGCTAAAAGAGCACAACCAGTAATCATAGCAACTAACTTGACAAAAGAAAATGAGTAGAAATTGATCAAATTTCTCAAGAAATATAAATGTTTAGTCACTAGTCAAGATAAGACTTAAAAGGATCACCCTTCAATTCCATGGCTAAAATCCTCCTAGAGAAGAACAAACATCAATTGAACATTAGAGAAGATCAAACCTGATGATGAAAGAAGCTGTTTGGGAAATGAGGTATTAAATTAGCTGCACGCAATTTATCTATGTAATCTCGTATAAATTTTTAGGTAAGCCTGGGCTCATGTGGTTCTAAAAATGGCGATTCATGTCATTAGAAAATGAGAGAAATGAACTAATTTGATCAAGGAATCAGGGATTGATGGGAGGGTGTGTATAGATTACAGAAAACTTAACACAGCAACCATAAAGGATCACTATCCTTTACTCTTTATTGATCAAATGATGGACAGGTTAGTTGGACATCCTTATTTATATTTTCTTGATGGATATTCAGGATACAATCAAATTGTCATAGCCCTAGAGGACCAGGAGAAAACTACTTTTACATGTCCTTATGAAACATTTGCTTTTATAAGGATGTCATTTGGATTATGTAATGCTACTACTACCTTCCAAAGGTGTATGATGTCTATATTTTTAGATTTGGTGGAGGAGGCTGTGGAGATTTTTATAGATGACTTCTCTGTATATGGATCCAGTTTTGAGCATTGCTTGAAAAATTTAGAGACTGTACTTTAGAGGTGCCAAAACAAGAATTTAGCTCTGAATTGGGAAAAATGTCATTTCATGGTAAAGGAAGAAATTGTCTTGGGGCATAAAATTTCTGCAACTGGCTAGAAGTTAACCAAGCTAAGGTTTTAGTCTTAAAAAATTTACTGCCACCTACAACAATGAAAGGGATAAGAAGTTTCCTAGGACATGATGGATTTTATAAAAGATTTATAAAGGACTTCTAAAAAAATTTTACTCATTACAAGCCATAAAAAATATGCAGTTTGACTTGATGAATCATCGCAAATGTACTGAAGAAATTAAATCTAGATTGGTAATAGCTCCCATCATGGCAACACTAGAATGGAACCAAGAGTTTGAAATCATATGTGATGCCAGTGACTATGCAATGGGAGCAATTTTGGGACAAATATTTGAAAATATATCCAAGGCCATATATTATGCTAGCAAAACATTCAATGAGGCACAAGAGAACTAATCAACCACAGAAAAGGAGATACTGGCAATTGTATTTTCTTGTGAAAAATTCAGGCCTTACATATTGGGGTCTCATGTTATCATACACACTGATCATGCATAAATTATGTATCTAATGGCAAAGAAATATGCCAAACCAAGACTGGTCAAGTGGGTACTATTGCTGTAAGAATTTGATTTAGAGATCAAGGACAACAAGGGGACTGACAATGTGACAGTTGATCACTTGTCAAGATTAGACAAGCTTACTACAAAAGGAAGAGGGAGAGAAATTGAAGAAAATTTCCCTGATGAGCAACTTTTTTAGGTATCGGTCCAATTACCCTGGTATGCTGATATTGTCAATTACGAAGCCAGGAATCATGCCACCATTTTAGCTAATAAACTAAAAGAAAGACACAGAACTAATGCCAAAGTATATATATGGGATGACCCACTATTGTTTAAAAGAGACACAGATCAAATCATCATAAAATGTGCGCCACAAGATGAGCAAGGTGAAATAATTGATAAATGTCATGCATCACCATATGGAGGACACTTTACAGGAGAAAGAACAACGTAGAAAAATTTTCCAATCAGATTTTTACTGCTTACTCTATTCAGGGACTGTGTTGAATGGGTTAAACAGATAGATGTCAAAGAATGGGTAATATAAACAGAAGAAATGAAATGCCTCTGTAAGGGATCCTGGTGGTGTAGATTTTTTATGTATGAGGGATAGACTTTATGGGACCCTTCCCACCCTCATTTGGAAACTACACATTCCTCCTAGTCGTGGGATTCATTGATTAGTACCCAAATAGTGCTATTTTGAGCCCTGTTTACTGCAGGTTTGAAGCACTTTTTGTGTACTAATCAACTTAAATTACCCAATTGATAGATTGAGGTCCCGGCTTTGCTACTGATCACATTTTATGGCTATTTTTGTAAGTTTTGTAGGCCAAATGAGTCATTTTCTTGAAGTCGATTCAAATAGATGAACCTAAGCTGAACTCGAAGATGCATGATCATTTAAGAAGAGATTTGGAGCAAAAATGCAGAAGATAAGGAAGAATTTGTGGAATTTGCAAAGTTACTTAAATAGAATTCAGAATTCAAGAAGTTGCGAATTTCAATAAAGGGTTCTCAAGACTCCTGTTGTTAATCGCACCCGCTTTATGGTTTTGTACAAATCTACCCTTGATGTAATTTTGCTTCCTTTATACATTTTTGTAATTTCCTTGGTACTGAGAACCTATATAAGCTCAGTCAAGCTTGTAACATCAATCAACAATCAATCCAATCAATCATTCAATAAAATGGGCGCCAAATTTTCTCTTCTCCCGCCTGTGTGATTTTCTCTCCTTTTTCCTTCACTTTCTTGCACTTTCTCACCATCTAAACACCCCTTGATGATGACAAATCAAGGGATGCTTGGCTAAAACCCCCTCATCCTTGAAGAGGAAGGCCACTGGGTGAAGGTTTGAAGGTAAAAACACTGTCCTCATGTTCATAACGCAAGCATTTATGACCTCTTACATTTCTGCATCTCACGTTTGTGGACCCTACCCGATCCACGGGCCGGCACGACTCGCTTTTAAATGGAAGGAAAATGTGAAAAGAAAATGTGGGTTGATTTTCGAGTTTTGGAAAATCCGGTCTCGAGGGGGAACGGCTTTGCTTTGGAGTCGCTACTTACTTTCTTTATTTTTATTTTTAAGTGGGGAAAACCAAGTAAGAACAAAACCCTAATGACTCCAAGATGGAAAAAAGGTCTTAAAACTAGATTTTTAACCGGGGATCAGATTACCTATCGTAGTACTCATATGAGGTAGCACCCTTCTAGGCCCGAACTCGGTCTCTACTAGTGAATTGGGTATGTGTATATATGGGTCAAAAAATCAGATAGTCCTATAGGCTAAATATACAACTTAGACTGGTAATCTCAACCTAATTGGTATCAAGCATGCTTTAAAAACACTCAACCAAAAGCGAAAATGGTGCGTACCTCTGGTCCTTGGCCACGCGCTACATCAAAGGTTAGCCAACAAAAGCTCAAATGCATCACAAATGTCAGAATCCAAACACCATGTACGCATATGAATACAAATACCAACGACTAAGCAGGTACCCGAGGTCCCTAGCCATGTATAGCAAGAATAGATAGGGCAAATACTACATCATACATCATGCATTTAAAACCAAATATTGATCCTATACTAAAGAAAAGGAAGTGTCGAAAAGGAGGTAAGTGGTTTGCTTACTTTAGCACACATTCCCTTTAAAATCCTGGCCAAACTAAAACCATACATACTAATCCTCTAATATTGCCTACTACCTCACTTTGTTCAAACCAAAGCTGAACTCAGACCCTAAAGGCAGCCTACTGTGTTTCGGGTAACTAAGAGCACGCCATGATAGATTCGGATTGAAACATGCTAAAATAGGGCCGCCCATGAGTCGCCTTTGTACAACCGCTGAATCGGTTTTCAAAAAATCCAAACGATTGAGAAAAATTCTGAAACTTTGTCAAAAACATCCTTCACAGACTCAGGAATCTAATAAAATAGACGGAGTGCAATTCCAACTTCGAATGACCAAAACCAATACAAACAAAGCAAGGTACCTAAACTGTCGTTCCGGAAAACCGAACCCAATGAACCGGATGGTTCGGCTTCCAACCAGTCCATATGGCTGGAGAAAGATTTCCAAAACTTCAGAACCTTTCCTAGAAATTTAGGAATTCAAAAGATAAACGGAATACAATTCGACCTCGAATGACCAAGAACCAACACAAACGGCAAACTACCCAACTACCATTCCAGCAAACTGAATTCAATGAACCAAGACCTGGTCTCAACCAGTTCAGACGGTTGAGAGAGGGTCTAAAATTTGTCAGACCCTTCCTCAAGGAGTAATAAATCCAACAAAATAAACCAAGTATAAAACCAACTCCGAATGACAGAGAACCGACACAAACAGCGCCAAAGACCAAAAATACTGTTTCAGCGAACTGAATTCAGTGAACCGACTAATCTGGTTTCCCAACCAGTCCATACCATTGAGAGAGGCTCTCAAAATTTTCCAGAACCTTCCTAAAAGAGTCAGGAATCTAAAAAAAACAAATGGTGATCAATTCTCATCTCGGATGAGTGAGAACCAACCAACACAAACCAAACTCCCCAAACTGCCATTCTTGCAAACCTAACCTAATGAACCGAATAATCTGGTTCCCAACCAGTCCATACCATTGAGAGAGCTCTCAAAATTTGTCAGAAACTTCCTAAAAGAGTCATAAATCTAAAAGAACGGTGATTGATTCTCAGCTCTCGGATGAGTGAGAACCAACCAAAACAAACCAAACTCCTAAACTGTCGCTCCTGCAAACCCAACTCTAATGAGCCGACTAAATCTGGTATCCCAACCAGTCCATAACATTGAGAGAGGCTCTGAAAATTTGTCAGAAACTTCCCAAAAGAGTCAGGAATCTAAAAAAAGAAACGGTGATTGATTCTCAGCTCGGATGAGTGAGAACCAACCAAAACAAACCAAACTCCCAAACTGCCGTTCCTGCAAACCTAACCTAATGAGCCGACTAAATCTTGTTTCCCAACCAGTCCATACCATTGAGAGAGGCTCTCAATATTTGTCAGAAACTTCCTAAAAGATTCAGAAATCTAAAAAAAGAAACGGTGATTGATTCTCAGCTCGGATGAGTGAGAACCAACAAAAATAAACCAAACTCCCCAAACTGCCGTTCCTGCAAACCTAACCTAATGAGCCAACTAAATCTTATTTCCCAACCAGTCCATACCATTGAGAGAGGCTCTCAAAATTTTTCAGACCCTTCATCAAGGAGTAATAAATCCAACAAAACAAACGGTGATTGATTCTCATCTCAGATGAGTGAGAACCAACCAAAACAACCCAAACTCCCCAAACTGCCGTTCCTGCAAACCTAACCTAATGAGCCGACTAAATCTGGTTTCCCAACCAGTCCATACTATTGAGAGAGGCTCTCAAAATTTGTCAGAAACTTCCCAAAAGAGTCAGGAATCTAGAAAAAGAAATGGTGATTGATTCTCATCTCGGATGAGTGAGAACCAACCAAAACAATGCAAACTCCCCAAACTGCCCAGCAGAAACTGTTGAACCGGCTTTCACGTATGAGCGTGGAAACCGGCTCAGCCGGTCGAGGAAAAACTTTTAAATTTGATCAAATATTTATTAAAGAATAGAGTGGAGCCAGGTATTTCTTTACCTCTTCCACAAAACGCAAAGAAACCAAGCCACGTGATCCAAACAGAATCAGCAAACGCGCACTTGAGCTCGAAAAAATGTCCTCTTCCAAAAGTTCCTTCCACTTTGATCTTTCCTCCCTTTTATCTTGACTTCACTCTCAGCATCTGAACCTACCTGGTGTTTTCCACCTTCAATCTTTGGAAAGGGCCCCCAATCAGTCTCGGAAACAGCTTCCCCATTAACTCCTCTCCTTATTTTCCATGCAAGCTTAATATTTTAAGATTTCAGCTTGCTTCACCACCAAGTATCCACATGGATCATGGTGGGCTGCATGTAACTTAATCCAAGGCCCAAATGGACTCCACAGTACTTCCCATGGTCGAAGCTTGAGCTATGGGCCCGAACCATATAATACACGATTTGGGCTCCAAAATCACAAAAAACAGCGGCCCATTAATAAAGCAGTCCCAATCCAATCGCTGAACTACCAACCAGTCCATCCGGTTGAGGAAAATTATGAAACTTTGATATAATGTTCCCTGAAGAATAAGGAGACCAACAAAAAAAATGGTGCACCATTCCAAGTCCGGATGAGGGAGATATGATCGTAACAAGAAGGAGTGCGCACCAAAATCACCCAAAAAAAAACAGTGTCGTATACGTACTGCCTTGATGAACCAGTCAAACCGATTAGCGAAACGGTTGACAAAAATTATGAATTTTTAACATAAACCTCCTTAGCAAATAAGGAATCTAAATAAAACAAATAAAGGAACAATTTAAAAGTTCGGGACCAAGGAGATATGATCAAAACAAGTTCAAGTGCTCTGAATGTGACATACTCTAATAAACTTTGATTGAGCTAAAACCTCGAGGGGGGCCCACTTGCTTCCTATAGCACGATGCCAATAACTAAAAAAAATAAGCCATGATGACATTCTAAAGTGAACTACATATGCATTCAACGGACCACACACAAGCCCACCCGAGGCTCAGAGACAGACTAAACCTAAAAGGACCCTAATGGTGTTATATGAGAACGATGGGTGAGTGTGACACCCATAGGATAAATGCAAGTGTTGAGGGGCAAAATTGAGGGTCTACAACGTTTAGGTTTGAATCACTGTGATGTACCCCATGGCCGCACTTGGCAATTCAAGGTTCAAAGGATGCTTACTCCGCTAGATCCACCGATGCTCAGCTTAGTTGTCATCATTTATGAGCTCCCGCAGTTAGATCCAAAGGATGGTTTTAACTCAAGCCAAACATAAATGGCTAATAAATGCTTATATTAGGAGAAAAACTCTAGGGTTTAGGGGTTTGTGAGCCAAATTAGAAGATCCGCTCGAAATTATATGTCATCCTCCCTAATGCGCAGGAAAGACCCGAGGACATGTTCACGCTACCTTAGAACGGATCCGGGCGAAAGTACCGTAAAATGTGGGATCTCGGCGAGTACCAAAATGGGATCCGCGAGTACCGGAAGGTAACATCCGGTGAGTACCTAAAGGTAGATCCAGCAGTACCGAAATGTGGATCCGGGCGAGTACTGTAAATGTGGATCCGGGCGAGTACCGTAATGTGGGATCCAAGTAGTACCGAAGGTAAATATCCGTGAGTACCGAAAGGTAGGATCCGGCAAGTATCTGAGAAGCGTAAAACTCGTGAGTACCTGGAAAAGGTATGATCCCAGCGTAGTACCGAAAAGTAAAATCCGGTGAGTACCGGAAAAGCGAGATCCGAGCGAGTATCGGAGAAGCAAATCCGCGTGAGTATCTTTAGTGCCAGATCCGAGCAAGGCATCTGAGAAGGTAACCGTGGAGTATCGGAAAAGGTAGGATCCGGTGCAAGTATCGGAGTAGCTGCAAAATCCGTGAGTACCAGTGCTGCAGGATCCGAGCGCATTTTAAAATAGGATGCCAAACCAAGGCCTTAGACGAACTAAACTGAATAGGGATGATCTAAAGCGAAACCTAGAGCATAATGGGGAAACTTAGGATGTAACCGTTGAGATACTGACCTTGATGACAAAAGGGTATGCCCTAGTGTGACGTCAGAAAGTGCCATAAATGATAGCTGGTGAAACCAAGAACTTTAATAACAAACATTTTAAAATAAGCAAAAGTGCCTCAGATGATAATCTCACAAATGTGACTCAAGGGTGAAAGAAAGGGTTATGCCTCGTCTAGGGTATCAACGCATGTCAAAATCTCATAACTCCGCACATGTCGCCAAAGCCGAGCCGAAAAATATCACAATCACTCAGTCTGCTAAAAAAAAATCAATCATTTCATTCCATAAGACTAATATAAGGTATGCCCCAGTACATCTTGATATAAGTGCCTTGAGAAAAACTCTGAAATAAATTTCTGAAGAACCAATCGTCTGAACAAGCGAACAAGACAACAAATGGGGTGTGCGCTGTGCACCCCTATTGAGTTGACAAATATGAGCGAATCTTACCCTAGGTCAGCCTGCGACTCGCTATATAAGAAAAACCTACCGTATGCGGAAAGCACACTCAAACTTTGATGCCAAAACATCTCTAGGCGAAATGGGCTGCCAGTGTACATGCGTACGAGCCAATGCCAACATGAAAGGATAGGGGTATGCCCCAGTGTGAACGTGTCAAAGCATTAAGCTAATGGGCTATCCATGGTCCCGACTCTCTATATCATCTATATCTGATCATGGACCTGTGGCAAGCAAACTAAATGGAGAAGCAATATGTGACCCTCGATACTCCTAAGAACAGAGACCCGTCGACATCCTTCAGACGACCGTGAGGATAGAACTCCGCTCCATAAAACAAGCCTCAAGCAAACACGAGATCTCATGGTCTCAAGGTGGTCTTACGACTGGATCAGAATGTAAAGCCAGGTGAAAGGTGAATGACATGATGGGAAACAAAGGCCCAAATATCCACAACATCAAATAAACCTCGGTAATGCCGAATGTCAACATCAAATGATCATGTGAGCAAGGTGATTCCAACCAACATCCGAATGACAAGTGAAGTACACTAAAGGACACGTCGCTTTAAGAAGTGAGACGAAGGATCAATAAGAGAGAGAAGAAGACCTGGAAGTGATAAGAAACTGATGAATGGATAAAGAAAAAGGAAGAAACAAGCTTCGATACAAATGTGGCAATGTGTGACAATGATTTAACAACTCGTCCCAAGAACGCAACAAAGCAAGTCACTAAGTAAGATTGAGCGCGATGGTGTAATGATCCAGACCTAGTGTGAAGCAACCCAAACCTCATACCCAATGTGTTACCCAAATCCATGGAGAAAGATCGCACAATGCTTTCACTAACCCCTCGTAGGAATAATAAAATCTCTCAAAATCTAAATGAGTAACGAATATCAAACAAACACACTTTTTTTTTTTTGTTTTGTTTTTTTTTTTTTTTGTTTTGTTTTGTTTTGTTTTGTTTTTGTTTTGTTTTTTTTTTTGCGTCGAACCTTCAAAGTAGGTCGAATGCCATACTAACACAATCCAACCGAAAGAACCTCAAACCTCTAAGCCCAAATGGTCCCCTCAACCTAAGAATCCCGGATCAAACCCATAGGCGAATGAAGTGGTGCGATAAACCCCACCGGTAGCCTCGGGGATGAGATATGTCATCATCATACAAAAGGAGAGATAAAAAGTGAAACAACAGGAGATGATAGAAACTAGACTCAAAGATAGATGGTATGAAAATGCAAAAATGGAGAAGAAAAGAAACAAGCAATGATGCGAGAAAGAACAAAACAAAGAATGTCACAATGCTCATAATGCTCAAGTATATCCAAATAATAAATGAAAAGACAGGGGTGTTCCCAACCTGTAGTCAAAAGTATGCAAGGCTTAATGAAAGAATAGGCTATAATAAACCGCGTTGAGGCTCCAAAGGGTCGCAATGGGATAAGGCAACAATGTATGGGTGTGTATCAGTGGAATATGGCCACTCAAAGTGATGGTCACCTCATCCTAACCATGATCTCAAGCGTGAAACCTCTTCACCATCCACACTGGACCGCTTCCGAACTGATTTCACCTAAGTCTCACAACTGTAGCCGCTCCCTCGGGAGTTTCATCTCGACACATAAGGCCCGGGCCCAATTTGGTCTAAATCTACTTCCCAGTGGTCGTTGATCAACCCTGAGGACCTTCAAGACTAGGTCCCCTTTTAAACTTCTAGGCCCCGACCCTTCCAAATGCACACTGCCTTCTCCCATAGGCTTGAATATGATCTCGCCCTCAATCTCCTCCTCATCCAAAAGGCTGAGCCGACTGGGCTAACTGACCCGAACCCACGGGCCCCGTATATCTGATGCTCAATGCCACTCTTAAGGATCCTATTCCCACTTAACAGTAACACCGCTCCATGCCATATACCAAAGAATAAGGTGTAGACCTGGTAGAAGTACGAAAAGATGTACGATAAGCCCACAATGCGAAAGGGAGCTTCTCTGACCAATCCATAGAAGTCTCAACCATCTTCTCAAAAAATCCCCTGATATTCTTATCATGAGCCTCAACTCGCCCCATTAGTCTCGCGGCCTATATACAGATGGATCGATGATGTCGAATACCATGCTCTTGACCGCTGTGTCCACTTCGCTCCGAAATGCGCTCCTATCCGAGATCAACTCATGAGGGACCCTATATCGATAGATAATGTGCGACTGATGAATTCCGCCACTCTCGCCAGCCAATCCAAAGAGGCACAGCTTCCCACCCACTTAAATAAATAATCAATAGCCACCAGATGTACTCATGTCCATCAGAAGACTGGGTAGATCTTCCCAACAATATCAATACCCATACCGTAAAACTACCAAGGGATGCAAGTGCACAACTCCTAAGGTGGCATCGTGCATCAAGTCCCCGTGCATTTGACACTCGAGACATCTCCCGTACTAACCTGGCAACAACTGCCCCATAGTCAACCAAAAGTAACCAAATTCCTCATGATCTTACGCTAAGTAGCATGTGGCCCTCCCATGGGCCATAAGACCCGCATTAAACCTCTCTCATTACCTGATTACAGGCGCGGTCCACACATAATTATAATGTGCCATCGTAGATCTCCTATAGCGGCATCCTCACAAATAACAATCACGCCAAACAGCCCCCAATGCTCTTTGATCCAGTGATCGTCAGGTAAATCATGACAAATTGATAAATATCATGATCATGGTATTAACTGATCATATTCCCCAATCAACGGCATGAACTATTCACATCAATACACCGCACAGTCACTCCCAGAATCTCAAACTACGTAAGCTAAGGTGGCTAATGCATTAACAAACTGATTCTTCGCCCAGGCAGATGTATATATCTTAACTCATCAACCGCAACCAAGAGGTCTATGGCATGGTAGGGCTTTCGGGTCATCTCGAGTCCTTCGTGATAATTTCGGTCCGGGTCAGATAACTAAACTGGAACCTCATGGATCTCCAACCGCCTAATGCCAAGATCCGTACTGCGACTCTCTAGGCCCGTAATGCAAGCCCCATACTCAACTATATTATTCGCCGAACCGTGATGATCGAATACTAATTTAATCGACTGGGAATGTGATCACCCCAGGTGATATCAATAAGATACTGGTACAACCCCGATCGATCGCAATACGCCATCAAGTACAATTGCCATCCTATATCGCCGGGTCATTGAAACAAATTGCTCATCGTGGAAATCATCGCCAATCGATCTATCATCGGATAATCGCAAAGAAGCTAAATGATCTCGCGAACAATGCTTCCCTTTACCGATTTTTGTGTCACATATCACATCAAACTCTATCAATAACCAACCATCTCATGAGCTCCATCTAAGAACAGCCTATCAAACAAATACCTCAACCCGATCCAATCGTGAGACCAAAAGTAAATACTCACACATAGTGCCTAAGCCCAGGTGGCCCAAACTAACGCTAAACAGAGGCGCTAATCATACAAGGTATTTGCACTCGTATTCCAAAGATCCCTTACTTAGATAATAAATGGCTCCGCTTCCTTTCCCTAATCATCGAAATGTTAACATGCATCCCAAAGCTATATCCAAACTCCGACAAATATAGCCAGGCCGCCTTGTGGGAGGCACTAAAACCGGAGGAGAAAGCAAACACTTCTTAATCTTCTCAAAAGCACGTTGGCAATCATCATTCCAAACCGTAGGTTGGTTCTTCCTAAGACGAAAAGATAGCCTGCATATGTCCGTTGAAGGTCTAGCAAATGAAACGACCGATGTATTGTAGTCCCGCCTAAAAGCCTCCCTCGATCTCTTTCTCGCTCCCTGAGTCACGTCAAGTATGGTCTTGGTCTTTTCTCGATCAACCTCTATACCGTCTACCAACAACGTGACCTAGCACTTCCCGCAGTTACTCCAAAGGTGCACTTTGGGATTCAATCTCAATCAATTGTCCGATCCTCTCAAAGAATCTCCGTAAGGCCGCTAAGGATCTCGCCTCACTTGGGATTTCACTATCATGTCATCCACGAGATACCCCAACATCTTTATGCATCATATCATGAACAGTAGTAGCGCTCTCTCGATAGGTGGCCCCCGCATTTTCAACCCAAATGGCATAACTCGAGCAATAAGTACCCCATTCGTTGATGAAGGAAGTCTTCCACATCCTCTCGAGCCATCAAAACTGACATAACCAGAAACCCATCCATGAAGGACAAAGATAGGTGCCCCGCAAAGACTATCAACTAACATATCGATGTGTGGGAGGGGAAAATCATCCTTAGAGCTGGCCTTATTCAAATCTCGAAAGTCAACACAAACTCTAACCTTGCCATCCTTTTTAGGAACAAGGACGACATTAGCCACCATCTCGTGATACTCAACTGACCCACAAGAAGCCTTTCAACACGAAGTCGTCGAATTTCTTCCTTAACCTGCACACTCCATCGAGGGTGTAGCCTCCTCAATTTCTGCTTAACTGGCCTAGCATGTGGCAACAGAAGGTGATGAACTATGCTGGGGTCAAGGCCCGGCATATCCTCATAAGACCATGCAAATACATCAAGTATGACTCCGAGTATGTCAATAATCAATTTACTCCTCTCATCGGGAGATAGCGAAGAGCCAATCCTAATCTCTCTGGGCTGATCTGGTACACCAAAATCTATCCACTCTGTGGTATCAGAAACGAGTGTAACTTCTGTCCTTCAGATTACACTAGACTCGATCGACCATCTAGTGGGTCATCTGTGTCTCCCATATCATTAACATCGTATACATGTGCTGCGGAAGCTGGTGGTGCAATCAAAGGAAAATGTTGTGACACAAGCGAATACTCGAAAATACTCATGTCATTATTACCATTAGAAATGTCATCAAAGCGGGTGACAAACCCGGACATAGTGTCAAAAGAAAGAGGTGGGTCCACAGAGTCGGACGCTCCCCAAGGAAACAAAGATCATGAGTACATCGCGAGCAATAAGCCCATCATCATCAAACTCAAGCATAGAAATTCCAAACACATCAAAAGCGACCGGGCCCGCGGGAAACATCCGCACGCGACTAAAGGCCGATCATGTCCATTGGCAGCCGCTGCAAGCGCCATAGCGTCACAAAGATCGAATCAATCATAGAAACCCAAACATGTCAAGAGCAGACCGGACCTTACGGGTCGTAGACAAGGAACCGCCTAGCCGATCATGTCCATCTATTCCATGTAGGTATCAGAAGAGCTCCACCGCTCATCCCCCCAACCACAGTAGATCATAGTCGTGATCTCTCAGAAATCACATGGAAAACACACTGGCTCTATCCGGTGATGGGGGTGCAACTGTCATGGCCTCGAGTGGCTTGGTGGTCTCATAATTCAAACAAATCTATCCTAGGGCATGTCGACGCCCCGAATCTCAGCCATATCTTTGAAATCTCTTGGTCAACTCCTTCTCAGGCGTGGGTGCATACTGCTCCTCCGCAAAATAGTCAACCAACTGAAAAGTGTATGGGCGAAGGGGATAATCGAATGGAATGCCAGACATGCGAGCTCTCACTCTCTCTCTCTACCCAGTCGTGCCATGTGTCGCGCATCATCCGCCGTTGGGATGTAGCCCAACCCATAAGATATGTCATGGTCAACTTTAATAGTAAACTCACGCGGCTCACGGGCGGCGACCCAACCTAAACCAGCATATAAGACATGCCTCTCATCATGCTAAGCACCAGCAAGCATCGTGATCGGCCGACGACATGGGTACCATATCCCTGCGGTCATCCTCTAGGCTAACAACCTGAACTTCATCGAATGTAAACCCGGTCAAATGTAGGTCATCCTCACCGTGGGCTAATCAGAAAGACCGTTCGTGAGAAAGTAATAACATCTCTATTAGACTGTATCGTGATAATGCGCCCCTCATGTATGAACTTCACCTTCTGATGAAGGGAAGATGGTATAGCACCCGCCTCATGAATCCATGCAATACCAAGAAGTAGGTTAAAGGATGATTGGATCCTCAAAACCTGAAAGAGTATGGAGTATATGACCGAATCAATCATGACATGTGTGCTGAGTGTACCCAAAACTGTCCTCTGAGTCCCATCATAAGCTTTGACGATCTGTGTGGATGGCCCAAAATCGGATGGTGAAAATCCCAAAGCAATGGCAATAACCAGTGAACAAACGTTTAGGGCTGAAATGCTTGTCCGAAGAAGACTGATGGCACCCTTCGACCTGAACAAGCAACATCAATGAATAAGTGACGAACATGGCTTAATCCCTCATGTGGTAAATCATTGTCAGAAAATGTTATGCATGTAGCCCTATCCACGTTAGGAAATGGACTGGCCCCTGGGGGTGGTAGTGTCAACTCCAATCTGACTAAGAGCCCTGATCAACGCATCTCTATGTGTGCTGGATGAGGCCAATAAGCTCCAAATGGAAATGCGGGCCTGAGTGGTGAGCATCTAGCGCAAAATCTCATCATCTTCTCTCTGAATCTCATCTCTAGCATCAATGCCAAGAAAAGGTCTATCAACAATGAGCTACCTCCCACCTCAGAATAACCGAACATCTCTATGTATTGGCCCATACCGGGAATGTAATGAAAGGTGTCATGGAGGAGCATGTTGCAAGTATACCGCGATATTGCCGGTCTGGTCGGGGAACATCATCCGAGTCAATCTAAATGGATCGAGACTCACGACTCGGGTGTACACTAAACTCGAGTTTGCATACAAAATGATTGGCTGAGTGAGCCCATCCCATCCCAACATGAATATCTCATCTCCGAATACTAATCAATGTACACTTCGGGGTGGAGAGGTACAGCCTAGTGTCATGAGGGTACTGTGTCTCAGAGTCACCAGGACGTCCTAAATCAACCAAACCTTTGATCAATCAAGTCCTCGAATAACATGCTTCAAGGCAAAGACAATTGTATGTATCATGACCGCCTTCTTGATGATAAGCACAAAGAAGATTTACCCGAATCAAAGGGTAGTCGTAGTGGTGGCCTCGGGTGGTAGTGGAATAATCAAACCCTTCAAACTAATCTGAAATGCTCTACCAAGTAAGGTATCCCTTTGTGTCGCGGTAAATTGCCTAGCCGCCCTTGCGGGAGGTTGTGCTCTATGATCACGATGGTACCGCATAAGTGGCCTCCGTGCGCTGCGTAGCATATGATCGGGCCGTGGTGGTGGATGTAGAAAAGTAGGCCCAACCGGCCTGAAAGGAGTAGCTGGTCTGTACTGATCCCGCACTATCATCTGGTAAGGAGTGTTTGAAAACCGTCTCTGAAATGGAGGGTGACGTGGGAACCTGTGTCCTGTCATGCCAATGGCACCAACATCTGATGGTCTGGGTCCCGACCCTGGCTTCTTCCCCTTTGAGTCTCAAGGAGAAGAGTCTGCCCATAATCCTCTAGATATGCCCTCACGCCATAGAGGGCCCGAAATCCAATGATCCAAAGCCCTGCCTGCGGGAAGCTCCATGAGATGCCTAGCAAAGCGAGGCCTAAGATCATGCGATAATCATGCCGATCCGACGCGCTCCGAGGGTCTATCTATAATCATGAAGTATCTTCCTCAATCGGGAGATAAATGAAGTGATTGACTCATCCGGCCTCTGCCTGAGGGCCTAACTCTCTCCGGGATACGTCCACTACAGTATTAAAAGAATATTGTCTGATAAACTCTTGTCCCAAATCAACCCATGTCCTACGCCTCGAAGGGTCTAATGATGCAAACCAACGCTGATCGGCACCACTCAACAACAGAGGAAAAAGATAATCATCCGTGGCCTCATCCACTCCTATGCCCAAGATAACAAATAACAGATAATCGCAAGGAATACGGGGGCACCCTATCCAAGTGTACCTCTCAATGTCCTGGCATGCGGAACTCAACTCGCAAGGCTGCCACTAGAAGGTCATCATATCCGTCCCAACCTATAACCCACTTAAACATGCGCAGGATTCCTCGATCCTCCGTCTAACTCTATCGATACGAGCCCCGGTGTGACATCAATAATCGTGTGGGGTCACAATAGAATGTGTCATGGTCCCATTCGACTATGTAGAACAAAGCTCCAACCAAGGGGGCTTGATCGAATCCAAGGTGGGGTGTGAAGGAATCAGATAGTCCCGCTGCATGCGGTCCAAAGCACGCGGGGGTGGTGCAGGCTGAACTCCGTAGTCCCGCTGTACCGTGGGTCCGTATGATGGTGGTGGTAGGAGGTGGGAGAGTCATGCGGGTGCTCCCCCCGGGAATTACAGAATGGTCGGGCCCGATGCCCATCAATCCCGATGCCCATCAATCCTCTCCTGCCCTGGCCTTTCAATATAAAGATCTCTGACATGCCATGATATCGTAATCTCAGCCTAGTCGGGTTTAATGCGAGCGCATCGCGTCCATATCTCTATGATTTGATATGTTCTAATGCATCGTGTGGATCCGAATCTCTAACAAGTCTACCTCCGATCCGAATCCAAGCTCGGAAACCTGGGTCGCCTTAATCAATAATCCTCGAAGAAGTAAAGAGGGCATGTCAGTCCCCGTGACTATCAATCCGGAAATCAATCCACTATGCAATCCCATAATGAAATCCTCTAAGGGAATGAGCTGACATGTGATGTTCGGGCATCTAATTTGATAAATGGCTCCACATGCAGGAGTAAGATTCTGACATGGTAATACCTTAGGGGTAAGATGGCTCAGAAGCTAACAAAGGGAAGAGGCAAGTCCTAAAAGGCTATATGACCGTACCCACAAGGATACACAACCCGAGATCCTAATCAATAATCAATCAACACTCACATGACACACCAATAATAAGTATCCATGAAATCTAGCGCAGTGGCACATTGTGTCTTCATTGCTCTGACATCCGTCATTCCATAGTGCTCCCATACACGATATAGCCCTTATGCTAGACCCTATTCCAAACCCCTAGTCAATGGCTGGCAAACAGTTGAGAATGACTCCCCTAACAACATAAGCAATTCATGAGGAATAATCACTACACTAGTGATTCGTAAGTAAGGGATACACACGTGCCCCACAACACAAACAAATCAAATAATCACGCAAGAGGAGGGGTAGTCATGTAGCACCGATCATGAGCAAAGAGCAAGCTCTATCACATAGTATACACACAAACTAACACTTATGCCAATCGAAAAACATATAGCTATAACAAATGCCAAATCACAATCTATGGCAAGCACGTCGGAATCCAAATATGTGAACACAAGCACAAACAAAACCATAAGTGTATGCCAAATACCAACCGAGTAAGTGATCATCATCACCATTCAGGTAGCCTAAGAGTCTATCGTCAATGAACCATGTGCTCCAATATACACAACTCGTTCAAGCTTGATCCCTCTCTTATGTCCAGATTTTGGGTTCGTCCCGCTGAGTCGCCTAACTGCGGACCCTACCCTCGATCCACTCGCCGACGCGACTCCTCGCTTTAAATGGAAGGAAAATGTGAAAAGAAAATGTGGGTTGATTTTCGAGTTTTGATTTTCGAGGAGGAACGGTTTTGCTTTGGAGTCGCCACTTACTTTTATTTTTATTTTTAAGTGGGGAAAACCAAGTAAGAACAAAACCTTAATGACTCCAAAGATGGGAAAAGTGGTCTCGCGAAACTAGATTTTGGGTCCGGGATCGACACGATCGAAGGTACTTCATATGAGGTAGCACCCTTCTAGGCCCGGAACTCGGTCTCTACTAGTGAATTGGGTATGTGGGAGCATATGGGTCAAAAATCAGATAGTCTCATAGGCTAAATATACAACTTAGATCAGACCAACCTAATTGGTATCAAGCATGCTTTAAAAACACTCAACCAAAAGCGAAAATGGTGCGTACCTCTGGTCCCTGGCCACGCGCTACATCAAAGGTTAGCCAACAAAAGCTCAAATGCATCACAAATGTCAGAACTAAACACCATACGCATATGAATACAAACAACGACTACATGTACCCGAGGTCCCTAGCCATGTATAGCAAGAATAGATAGGGCAAATAATACATCATACATCATGCATTTAAAACCAAATATTGGATCCTATACCAAAAGAAAAAGGAAGCATTTAAAGGAGTGTAAGTGGTTTGGCTTACTTTAGCACACATTCCCTTTAAAATCCCACAAACTAAATCCATACATACCAATCCCACATTGCCTTACTACCTCACTCTTGTTCAAACTAAAGCTGAACTCAGACCCTAAAGGCAGCCTACGGTACGGGTAACCACAGGCACGCCATGATAGATCTGGATTGAAAGCTAAAATAGGGCCGCCCATGAGTTGTCTTGTACTAAATCGTTGAATCGTTTCAATAAATCCAAACGATTGAGAAAATTCTGAACTTTATTCAAACATCCTTCACACACTCAGGAATATAATAAAATAGGACGGAGGCACCTAACTCGAATGACTAAACCAATATAAACAGTTAAAGTACCTAAACCACGTCTTAAAATCCTAACCCAATGAACCGATGGTTCGGTTTCCCAACCAGTCCAGATGGTTGAGAAAAGTGATTTCAAAACTTTCAGAACCTTCCTTAGAAAGTCAGGAATTAAAGATAAACGGAATACAATTCGACCAATGACCAAGACCAAATACAAAAGAAGCAAACTACCCAAACTACCATTCCAGCAAATTGAATTCAATGAACCGGCTAATCTGGTTCTCAACCAGTTCAGACGGTTGAGAGAGGCTCTAAAATTTGTCAGACCCTTCCTCAAGGAGTAATAAATCCAACAAAACAAACCAAGTATAAAACCAACTCCGAATGACTGAGAACCGACACAAACAGTGCCAAAGACCCGAACACTGCTTTCAGCAAACTGGAATCTTGAACCGACAATTTGGTTTCCTAACCAGTCCATACCATTGAGAGAGGCTCTAAATTTTCCAGAACCTTCCTAAAAGAGTCATGAATCTAAAAAACAAACGGTGATCGGGACATTCTCATCTCGATGAGTGAGAAACCAAACTAACACAAAAACTAAACTCCCCAAACTGCCATTCTTGCAAACCTAACCTAATGAATCGAATAATCTGGTTCCCAACCAGTCCATACCATTGAGAGAGGCTCTCAAAATTTGTCAGAAACTTCCAAAAGAGTCAGAAATCTAAAAAAAGAAACGGTGATTGATTCTCAGCTTGGATGAGTGAGAACCAACCAAAACAAACCAAACTCCTCAAACTGCCGTTCCTGCAAACCTAACCTAATGAGCCGACTAAATCTGGTTTCCCAACCAGTCCATACCATTGAGAGAGGCTCTCAAAATTTGTCAGAAACTTCCCAAAAGAGTCAGGAATCTAAAAGAACGGTGATTGATTCTCATCCTCTGATGAGTGAGAACCAACCAAAACAATGCAAACTCCTGCCCAGCAGAAACTGCTGAACCGGCCTCACGTATGAGCGTGAAACTCTGCTCAAATGGTTGAGGAAAAACCTCAAATTTGATCAGAATATTTATTAAAGAATAGAGTGGAGCCAGGTATTTTCTTAATTCCTTCCACAAAACGCAGAAAAGAAACCAGCCACATCCAAACAGACCAAGAACGCTTGAGCCTCGAAAAATGTCCCTCCAAAAGTTCCACTTTGATCTTTCTCCCCTTTATCTTGATTCTCACTCTCAGCATCAACCTCGCCTGGTGTTTTCCACCTTCAAGCTTAGGAAAGGGCCCCAATCAGTCTCGAAAACAGCTTCCTATATTAACTCCTCTCCTTATTTTCCATGCAGTTAATATTTTAAGATTTCAAATTTGCTTCACGCCACCAAGTATCCACATGGATTCATGGTGGGCCGCATGTAATTTAATCCAAGGCCCAAAATGGACCCACAGTACTCCCATGGTCGAGCTTCTGAGCTTATGGGCCTAAACCATACACGATTTGGGCTCCAAAATCACAAAAACAGCTCCACACAAGCTAGCCTAACTAATCCTGGTTGAACCAAATTCGCCAACCACCCATCCTATTGAGGAAAACACAAACTTTGATATAATGTTCCCTGAAGAATAAGGAGACTAACAAAAATGGTGCACCATTCCAAGTCCTACGAGGAGATATGATCGTGAATAAGGAGGAGGCGCACTAAAATCAATACCCAAAAATGTTGTCAGATAATGATCGCCTTGATGAACCAGTCAACCAATAGCTTAAACGGTTGACAAAAATTATGAATTTTAACATAAACCCTTAGAAAATAATAAGGAATCTAATAAAACAAACAAAGAACAATTCCCAGTTTCGGACCAAGGAGATACATCAAAACAAGTTCAAGTGCTCAATGTATACCTAATAAACTCTGATTTGTTTAAAACCTCGAGGGGGCCCACGGCTCTATAGCACGATGCCAATAACTAAAAAATAAGCCATGATGACATTCTAAAGTGAACTACATATGCATTCAATCTGACCACATTAAGCCCAATCTTGTGCTCAGAGAGATGCACTAAACCTAAAGTGTCCCAATGGTGTTTAGAGGAGAATCGATGGGTGAGTGACACCCATAGGATAAAAAGTGTTGAGGGGCAAAATTGAGGGTCTACAACGCTTAGGTTCGAATCACCGTGATGTACCCCGAGCGGCCGCATTTTCGCAAGTTTTCAAGGTCAGTTGGATGGCTTACCGCTAGATCCACCGATGCCCAGCTAGTTGTCATTTATGAGCTCCGCAGTTATGATCCGTGCTTGATGGCTTTTAACCCGCTTTCAAACATAAAATGGCCACAAATGCCATAAGCATTAGAGAAAAACTGTGGTTTAGGCTTTAGAGCCAAATGAAGATCCGGTTCTGAAATGACTATATGTCATCCTCCCCAATGCGAGAGGAAAAGACCCGAGACATGTCTACAAGCACTTAGAAACCCTAACCCAAAGGGCTCGAGACTTCGCTTATTCCCTTCAACTTTTATTTCAATTTATTTTCAGTTTCCCAACCATCACCCACACTGTTTTTACACAAATCCTTAAATCCAAAGAGGAAACACCATCTTCATTCCTCTGCAACTCTTCTCTCACGAAGAAAACCCATCCCCGTGTTCAACCCTAGAGCCACTATACTACAGTAGCTTTGCTACGACAATAGGATTTAGGATATAAATTTTTGTTGATTCCGATACACATACTGTGGCATGAATCAACTATGTATCCAAATGGGTGGAAGCTATAGCTTGTCTATGGAATGATGCCAACACTGTGGTGGGGTTTATGCAAAGAAATATCTTGAGTAGATTTAGAGCCCTAAGGACAATCATCAGTGATGAGGGAAGCCATTTTGTAAACAAGTTGTTTGCAAAACTCATGAGCAGATATTGAATCAAGCGTGTTATGGAATCGGCTTATTACCCTCAATCAAATGGACAAGCGAAGATATCCAACAAGGAGATAAAGAACATATTGGAAAATATAGTAAGCACCAACAGGAAAGACTTGTCAGTTAAGCTAGATTATGTACTATGGACTTATAGGACAACTTATAAATATCCTATTGGAATGAACCCATACAAGATAGTATTTGGAAAGCCTTGCCATCTCCCTTTTGAGCTCAAATATAAAGCTATGTGGGTCATCAAGAAATTGAACTGTGATTTCAAAGCTGCTAAAGAGAAGAGACTACTCCAAATGAACAAATCAGCAGCGAGAAACGGTCATGATAATGTCGACCTTGATAAAGATAAGACTAAAAAGTGACATGATAAAAAAATGATGAGGAAAGAGTTCAAAGCAGTAGAGCTAGTTCTACTGTACAATTCTAGGCTAAAACTCTTTCCAAGAAAACTCAAGTCAAGGTGGAGTGGTCCATACACAGTAGTTGTAGTAACCCTTTTTAGAGCAGTAACACTAAAAACCAATTCTGGAGAAGAATTAAAAGTAAATGGTCAGAGGCTTAAATATTACCTAGGAGGAAGACAAAATGAAGAACATTCCTAGATTTGAAGAGATCAATAGAATTGCTGAAGTGAGAACACACTGTAGCAATGTCTAGTTAAAGACATAAAAATGTGCTAGCTACTTAGAGGCAAAACTCAAGCCATTTATTTTCTTTAGTGGATTTTTGTTCCATTCAATGTGTTTTTAATAGTTCTAAGTAGAGTAGTGTTGCTAGAATTTTTGAATAGTTCAATGTGTTTGGAAATTTTTTTAATTACAATATGCTAAATGTCAAGATAATGAAGCTACAAGGATATATGAAGGTTATTTTTCAAGCATCTCCAACCAAATTGAGTTATGCAGAGTTGAGTCTACTTCCATTTCTTATTCTTTTGAAATGATGCATGACTAAGTTTGAGGGAGTATAATTTATCTTAGTTAGAAATGGCATAGTAGCTTCATTGTACCTTTTTTGAATAGCTGTGTAAAAATTTATGCAATACAATGATTGTATGCTGAATTGATTGAATTGAAAATTTATTGCCACTGCTCATGTTTGATTGAGAATTTTTTTTAATGTAGATAGACTTATAGTCTGCGAGCTTGAACTAAAATCAGAAAAATAAGTAAAAAAATTTCACTGAAAGAAGAAAACTCTCAATGTCACTACATCAACAACAATGTCGTGGACACCGTTCCAATATCGTCCCACGTCGTGACATTGTCCCCTATGTCGCGACATCAACATGCCAATGTTGCGACATTGCATTCTAATGTTGCGACATCTAGAAAATCCAATTTGAAAACTTAAGCAATGTTGTGACATAAAAATCTCAATGTCGCGACACCAAGAGAAGCCAAGTAGAAGATCTGAGTAATGTCACAACATTACTACGACATCGTCGTGACATCAAGTCAATGACGCGACATCGGGAATCCGGCAAATTTTGGCGATATCGAATCGAGCCATTTAAAATATTTTTTTCCAATGTCGCGACATTATGAGTTAGGGGAAGCCCACCTAGCGGGTGCTGAACACTTCGAGAAATTTTCATTCTAAAACCTAATCTCAAACTTTCAAACCCCGACCTTCCCAAAACTTTAAAAAACTAAACTATGTCGAATACTAACTCTTCAATCCTACACACAAGGTGATAGAGGAATGTGGTGGATGAAGACAGAGAAAGCGGCAAGAAAGCGGGCCATGAAACTACAATAGAAGTGGTTCCTAAGGAGATAGAGGTGGTGGTGGAAGAAGGAGAAGCTACGGCCTTCTACTCCAACAAAGGAGCAAAAGCTGCTCCGTACATTTGGCCAAGGCGGATTTGTGAGGAAAGAGGCCTTCAAGCAGCTATGTTACCATTTAAGGAGGAAATCGAGCGATGGGGCTAGGAGAAGTTGAGCCAAGAGTAAGGGCTCTTATCAAAGAATTCTATGCCAATTTGGGCGAGTAGAAGAACCTGACGTGCTATGTCAAGTGGAAGTGGATCCCTTCTAGGGAAAGGGCCATCTTCTAACTCTTGGAGCTAAGACTAGTGAATGAATGTGTAGAGTATGACCAACTCCAGGAGAGCCAGAAGTTTGAGGAAATCGCTAGGGAGCTGACAAATGGTCTGGGACAATGGCAGAGGATAAAAACCATCCGCAACACCTACATCAACATAGGAGATCTAACAGAGGCGAATAAGGTATGGTTATACTTTATCAACTCTGTTCTCACCCCCTCAAAGCATGTCTCAACTATGAGACAAGACCGTGCCATACTACTGTATGCACTGGTTAAGGGGTGTAGTCTGAATGTGGGGAAGATAGTGGAACAGTCCATTATGGACTACGCCGAGAACAACTTCTTAGGGAACATGCCCCATCCTGCCTTGATCACTCTCCTATGCATTAAGGGGGGTGTAATATTCAGCGAGACAGAGGAGAAGTGCCCAAGATCCTCTTCTCTCACTCTCACTGGGGTCCTCAAAACTCTGGCAAAGGGTGGAGAGGTAGAGAGAGAAAAAAAACAGGAAGAAAGCAGCTACAGAACTTCCAAGGGAGGCAACCCCTATAGCTGAGGAAGAACTAGAAACCAAAGAAAGGGGGGGTTTGAAGACTATACAGAGTAACCAATGCTCTCCTTCAGAGCTAAAGAAACAGTGCATGAGCAGAAGAGCAAGAGAGCAACAATTCTGAGCTATTCTCTTTACTAGCAGAGATGAGAGAAGAGATGAAAAGGAGATATGATCAGTTCAAGGAAGAGCTGAAGAGGAGAGATGAAATTATGTCTGTAGAAAACAAGAGAAGAGAAGAGAATCTAGCAGTACTCATCCAATAGAGGGATGAGGAGTGGAGAGAAGAGCTAGCAAAGAGAGATAAAACCCTAACCTTCCAGTCCCAGGAAACTACGCACTTCTGTAACATTTCTTGGTGGCTTCCATTCGACAACCACTTCTATTTTCTTTGGATCCACTCGGATTCCTTCTTTCGATACAATGTGCCCAAGAAAGGACACTTCATTCAAATCAAAACTCACACTTGCTCGGGCCAGATACAACTCCAGTTCTTTTCTCAAAGTCTCTTAACACTACCTCGAAGGTGTGCGCTATGACTTCGGGATCTTGTGAATACACAAGAATGTCGCCTATGAACACTACAAATAAAGGTGATCCACATACGGTCGGAAAAACACGATTCATTAGGGTCCATGAAAGCTGCTAGTGTAATCTAATTTCGAGCCCGATCCGCCCGAAGGCGAGTCCGAATCCGACACTCGTGGACGCCGCTTTATTTCTTTTATTTTATTTTATTTTTCTGTGTTATTAAATTTTCTTTTTCAAAAATGTCACGACCCGAATCCCCGGCCCGACCCGAATGGCGGATCCGAACCGGAGCCCGGTTTACTCCGACGTTTTCATTTATCTTATCAAAACATGTTATTAATTCATTTGAATTCTGAGCGGTTTCAGTTTTAGGCAGAAGCCGCAATCATTTACAATTTCAAAGCAATTGGTAGGCTATAAACGATAGCAAAAATACATTTACAAAAGAAAAACATTCTATGCGCACAAAGATGATACAAGGATCCAGTTTGAGTTTATCTTTGTTTACAAACATAACGTTGAATGATATGTGAAAGTAGATGTGCGCCATAGCGTGCTTTTCCTCATGACTCTGCTCTGTGAATCTCTTGACCTTGTATCTTTGTACTGAATCTTTGTTAACCCTGTAATATTCAGTGTTTAGCGATTCTATCTGATTCTATTCCATCTTCAATTTAACTTTCGACAACATTTATCATTAAACTATTTAATATATCAACATATACTCATGCTTTCAATGTACAAATCATTTACATATCATATCATGCATTTTCAATGCAACAATTCATTTCATGAGATTCAAGCATATTCATAAAAAAAAATATCTCATTGCACTCGTCAATGTTGGCTATTTCACCTTGACTATTCGATTCACAATTTATGGCGGATTCCGTTTGATGAATCCCGCCCTTATTATCGTCGGAGATGGCGCGCCATTTACAATTCTATCACCCATATGGCGTATCTTAGTTTGGTGCATCGGAAACCGTGGTATCACTTATTGGTCTCGTCATCACCCAGGATGCCGTTTAGTGCATCGAGCCGCATTAATTATCAATTAAATGCCATACGCCCATCATGGCGGATGTCTATTGGTGCATCCGCCAAGTGGGACGACAACTTCAATGCCATAAGCCATCATGGCGGATGCAGGTCGTCACGTCCGCGAGTGGGACGTGGATAATTTCGGGGTGCGCCGTGACGGATCTGGAATTGGTGCATGGTCGGCGGTTAATCTGTGTTCGATTCACATTTATGGCCAGTTAGTTTAATGAATCGTCCTTATCATCATTCACATTTATTTTGGTTTCGATTTATCACATTCATATTCCCTTTCGTATTATCCTTTCAAAGATATACCACAGTCCTACGTCAATTATATCATACTCATTCATGTACTCGATTCATGTACTCGATATGGATTAATTGATAGCTACAGGCTCTTGGAATTAAGGTTGATGAAGGTATTTCTGTTATGGGTTGGTTTCTTTGAGATATCAAATGTAGGTCAGGTTGTGGCTTCACCGCTTTTAGTCAAAATCTGATTTATTCGGCTCTTAGTGATTAAGCAAATAATCATACTAAACGAATCTCGTAGAATAATGAAGCTTTCTTTGAAGCTGACTTGTAGTCTGATGCGTTTTGTTTTTACTTAGACTCATTCTTATTCCTATATGGTCTACTTTACTTAGGAATTGGAATCATTTCAATCGGATTATCTAACTAAAGTTATGGCATTTCATGACTAATCGATTCACAGGTGCTGGGGCGGTTTGTATTGCTCATTTTAGGTCTTGCTTCATGTTTGACTCTAGGTCCTTGTACTTGACAGGCGGAAAGCGCGGTGTGGCCATGTGTAAATGCGCTATGTGCCCTTGAGTGCAGTAAGCTGAGTAATATAGTGTACTCGTGAGTACGGATATCGATCCACGGGACGGAGTGTATTGACCTTTCTGAAAGGTTCGGCTTTTTAGATAATGAAAGATGATTTTAGGAAAGAAGGTGAATGTATGAAAGTCGGCGAGTTTAGATTCTAATGAATTATTGGTATTAGGAAGCTGAGGTTATATCTCTGTCATTTTAATGGATTATTTCTTAAAAATATTATTCAATGTATTTACAATTTGTCGATAGCGAGAATTGATCTTACTTAAGAATCTCTCTCGAGAGTATATCCTTTATCTCGTGAATAGATTTGAGTATATCTCTATCTCAATTCCAGTATTAGGAATGCTTAAGCGTTCTAACCCCGAGTGCCACCTTCGGGTTGGAATATCTCTGTTCTGGAGTTCAGGCGAAATTTGCTCTACCGAATCCGCAGGAAAGCCTCATCTCTTCGAATCTACCGGATCTCTAGTGTGATTATGCTAATGTTGCGAGACATTTATCATATAGTGAGCTACGAAATAGAGCGAGATGTAACAAATTGATAAACAAGCTGAATAATATAAAAGATCAGGCACAATCCATCGACATATGACGGGGTTGATATAACCACTGAAATAAATCTAGAACATCTTAGTGAAAGATCAAAATGTTCGGTGTTAAAAACATCATTCTAATATCCAAAAATAAGAAACAGTACAAATCTAGGGCACTTCTTCGAAGTCTGTGTCACTCTGCTCTGGAATTCAGTGCCTTTGTTCGTCGCCTCCGATCGTCGATTTAAAGTCCTATTTTGCTTTTAATGATGATGGCAGATCTCGTGCTGACGTCGCGGCGTTGAGACGTCGCGCTGACGTTGAGCTGTCAGCGGCGTTAGGCGTCGTGATGGGCGTCAGCGGCGTGGCCGATACACTCTTGCCTTGAGTCCCATTTGCTCGAAAAATGCTTCCAGAGTTGCTCTTTTTGCTTTCGATTGTACACCGTAACCAAACAAGACACACCGTCGGGGCATTTAAAAAACTATGAAGTACTATAGATAAGTAAAAATGAAGAGCGGCGTATAATATGAGTGTTTTGGGCACTCATCACACCCCGAGCTTAGTTTCTTGCTTGTCCCCGAAGCAGAATGAACTCCCCAGACGGACAACGTGTCAGACCTACCTAACTTGGTAACACTAAGGCGTGACGCATCTTTGAAAAGTAGGATCCAATTGGGCCAGAGCTCACCTTCTTCTTTGTTTGCTTTCGAGCTCACGGGATGCATACAAGTGTTCGACTTCGGAAGAAACTGATTGAAATAGAGTAGAAGTGACTAGTGCATCGAATCCGTAGTGCACAAATAGCCTTTCCAAAGCCCACATGTGCTTATAATGAATGACCTCGATTATATGTCTAGGTTCCGACACCCCCGAACTCCAAGCTCAACTCACCTATTTGGAAGAAGCTAACTAGAAAGGATAGGAACGCACCCGCAATTTATTCACGACCAAATACCCTGGCTTCCTCGTGCCAATAAGTAAGAAAACCTAGTGCCAGTTTGTTGGAGTGTTTCTGTAGCGAGGATCCATTGGTGACTCCCACCGGTTGGTTAGGAGCACGGGCATTAAATTCCCCTTCAAACTTCACCCGAACACTCAAAAACTGGCTTCGGGGGCCCTAGGTTGCGTGAATGATTTAAATCTTACGTCCCATGTGGCGGGTAGTGAAGTCGATGACTCGATCGATTGGCTTTCGGGCATTAGGCTTTGACGGTCGCCAGTGTGCCGGGATTCAGATTGGATGATCTCGCTTATTCTTATGCAGATACCTATTTTTGTCATTTGTCTTTTCTTTTTCACTTTTCTATTGTTTTTGTATTTTCTCTTTTGTTTGGGGCTCGATGGATCCCTCTTTATTGGGTGTCCACGTCGCCGATGGTTCGAGTCTCAAGGTTAGTCGGGAGAACTGAGTGGTTGAGATGCCATTGCCTATGCATGCTGCGAAGGGTGTGTAATGTGAGTGTATTAGGGTTCTTAAGAACTGGTGTGTGACTACTGAGGTGGTTCACTAACCGCATTTCCATCTATTCAACCTAATTCGCAGAGCATACGAACATTAATATGCATTGAACATTCATGTTAATCGTGAATTAGATCCAAAAGTGATCTCAATTTTAACATGGCACACAAACACGCAATTATTACATATAAGATTGACCTGGCACCTGGCACTTAAACGAACTTCTACACCACACTGGCTTCGGATAAAATTTGGACTAGCTTAACAGGCCCAAAAATAGAGAAACTTACAGTATCTTTGAACAAAATAACCTATAAAAACAAATAACTATAAACACTAAAAACAAAACATAACTAAACAAAATGAAACACGATCACCACACCCCAAATAAAATAGCAGAAAGTGACCTCACGGGCAAGAAATAAATAAGTAAGAGGTGAAAGGGACTCCATTTGGTGATCATTTGCAGTGGTGAGTGGTGGAGTGATGAAGAGCGGAGGTACGAGGCGATCCTGGGTGATACGGGCTACGGGGCTAGCTGTTCTTTGCAAAATGGTGGCACAGTTGGCGGTACCGTCTGCTGCTCATCGCATGGAGGGGCCTCATGTGTGTGTGAAGGACCGGTGCTCGCCTCGCGTCTCATCGAGAATCGTCAGCCCCGACGCTCAGTGAGAAACAGGGTCCTGGTCTGGGGCCCCAGGAAAGGAGGCTGCCGCCCAGCTGGCTGCCGGGGTGTCTTCAGGAGTAGGCTGGGACGGGAGGCGGCCATCTCTCACTAGGGATAAGCCCGGGGATCAAAAAAGCCGAGCCCGATACTCATAAAGAAGCAGTCTGCGTCAGGGGCTCGCCGGCCGAATGTGAGCCACATCGGTTGCGGGACACGAGGTGTGTCAAGCAGCCCGATATGGCTTTGATTGGGTGAGAAGCCAAGTATCAGTCTTCGTCCCGAGGAACTTCCCGACTTGTTTGCAAAGCCAAAGATCGAGAAGGGGTGTCCCGGGTTCATCTTTTGCATCCCGGTTATGGAGGATGGCATCGATAACACTTGATATCGAAGGGTATACCACGTAAGATGCCATGGATGCGAAACCGCGGCCCGGCGGCGATCACTTCCACACCGTGGTGCGTCGTCGGCGGTGAGGCGCGGCGTGATGAAGTGGTGCCAGACAGGAATAGGCGAAATGCCCGGCGCCGCGTTGATGATCGCATGGCGCGCGGTAGATTTTCCACTCACCCCGACCATTGGTCATCTGGCGTATAATCTGGGGTGATGGGGTGCGCTCCGCAGGCCGTCGAGCGGCTCGAAGGACAGCGCATGCTCTGGGCGTAACTATTGATCGACTCACTTGCGAAGTCGACCAATGCGCCCAGCACCACGACTCTTCAAAACATGGGAGCGAGATTGGCGTAGAACTTCGCGCGCCCACGCTCATCGACTGGCTGGATTGAGGTGTTTGGCGCAAAACACGCCATCCTGGCAGCGACAGATCTTCTTGAGGAAGAAATCATCCGAAGGTGGTGAGCCTTCACCTTAATGAGCGGCCGGTTTTTCAAATGGTGCCAAACCGTCGGCGGCACTATATTTACAAACCGCGAGGGCATCGAATGTGAGTCGGTCCTGTTGAGGTCGGCACTTTCCGCTTGGCGAGGCTGGTACACCTCTTCCCCACCGGTTATCGGCGACGCGAGGTGTAGACAAAAACTAACTAAAGATCCTCTTGACCTAGACAAAAACACGACACCTAATGTACATTTACAAAAAAATCGAACTAAATAACTACCTAATGACTCATGAATCCCTAAGCCTGGGACTCGAGACCCTAAGGTAACCTAGGCGGCCGAGGCTAATTGCCTACAAGACCTCTAGACCACACAAAAAAAAACAAAGGAACCATAGACTACTGTACCCAAGCTAGAGTCGAGTACACAGTGGTGGAAATGCCACCTGACCTAAGCGGTGAAGAGGCTGGCTAAAGAATGCGCTGGTGGTCGGTATGGCGCGGTGGAGGGGTCTCAGGCCGGGGCGGGAGCTCCGACGGAGTATGCAGCGCGGATGGTGCGGCGAGGGTGCTAGGGTTTCGATTAGTGGAAGTATGCAAGGTGAAGGGTAAAAATGAACAATTTTTGTGAGCCAAACCGAGAACAGCGCGTCGCGACGCGTGCGGGGGTCACGTCGCCGGCGTGACCGAAAAACTTCACTAAGCGGCGTCGGCGGCGTTGGAAGCGGCGTCAGCGGCGTGACGATGGATTCATCCGCGATCGAAGCGTTGGAATCCGCGTCGCGGCGTGAACATGTAAAATGGCCGCGTCGCGGCGGTGAAATCCGCGATCGCGGCGTAGCCGAAGAACATAGAAAATGCGCGTCGCGACGTGAAATCCGTCGCGGCGGCGGCCTGGGAGATGTCCTGATTTGGCGTCGCTGCGGCGTGGGAGGTCCGCGTCAGCGAAGCGTGGCAGAACAGCGAGGTCAATTTGGCCTGTGCGGCGTGAGAAACCAAATACACGCGTATGGGATCTGCAGTGGTGATAAATTTGGGCACATTAGTGATCTCTTTGATCGGAAAACCCTCTTTCGCTCGTACTTGTGACTTTATGGACTTATGGCTGCACCTCTTGAACGAATCTTCCACTAGCTGCATTATGGTTGCAGAAACCAACCAAACAAGTAGAAACCTGATTAGGAAGAAAGCTAGAAACCTTATATTGCTGAAAATAAACAATATAAATTGGAACTAAGAAAAAAGAAAAGTTTAAGAAACACTTGGGTTGCCTCCCAGCCCATGTTTGTGTCGTTAGCTCGGCGACCACTGATCGCAATATTGCTCGGGAACGAACTCCCCCATGATCGCTTACGACATCTTGTCACATTCTTTGTCAAAGGAAAATGATTTGCTTGTGTGAGCTTCGCCTCCATATGCGGCTGTCGTTGGGTGGTGATTGTAAAGTAATGCCTTTCTCGGGATGTGTAACCACCACGCCCAGGTGTGGCAGAGCGGATTCGCTGTGAAAGCCCAGGACCATCGAGACTTCAATTTCTTGGAAAGCTTTAGGCGGGAGTGAACGAAGAACTTCGTTGTCCATTGTGAACTCCTTTACGGTGATGTGTTTGTAAATTGCAAGCTTTAGTCTTTTCCTTGCCCATAAATGCGGGCGTTTTCATAACCCAAACGCCCACGAATTCTTATCAGGTTCAAAGAGTTGGAGGCGTCGTTTCGCCCGGCTAATGTACTATCCGCATTTAGCGTCCGTGGCCAGTAGGCGATGCTCCAATTGCCAGCCCGGAAGATGACACGCTTTACCATAGCGATTCGAATGGTGACATACCAGAAGGAGTTTTAAATCATCTGCATGCAGGTATCTTGCCGGAGTGCATCGATCGTCTTTTTAGACCAATCCTTCTTGGAGCCGTTAGCGTATTTCTCGAGAATGTATTTGATTTCGATTTGATACCTTTTCAGTTGGTGATGGGTGGTATGCAAGTGCGATGGCGTACCCCATACTTTTACCAAAACTTATCAATTACCTTATTGGGGAAATGGGTACCGTGCTACGTGATGTCAAGGCTCGAGGAGTTCCAAAGCATTGAGAATATATTCTTGCTTGCGAGGAATTGAGCCACAACCTTGGCATCGTGTTGAGGTGTGTAGGAATCGCTTCTACCCATGAGAGACATAGTCTCTTTTGCCAACAAGATGTACAAGTTGTTTATGATGCGAGGAAATGGTCCCATGAAATCTATCTATAAATCAAGCGATTCTACCTCAGAATGGATATGGGTGGCTAGATCCTTTAGAGATGTTCCCCATTCGTTGACATTTGTCACAAAGTGAAACGAATTGATGAAAGCAGCATCTTTTAAACAAGAAGGCCCGATAAAAACCAGATGAAGCACCTTAGGCTGTTCTCACGGCCACCAAAGTGTCCACCACGGTAGAGTGTGACATTGGTTTAGAATGCTACGCATTTCATCTTCGAACACACATCTCCTTATGACGATCGCCTGATGTCACGTAAGGAGTGGCTCCTCCCCAATAGTAGTGTTTAAGGTGTGCGAACTTTTCTGGCGATAGTTAAGTCCGGAGGGACTACTTTAGCTACCAAATAATTCACATAATCTGCGAACCATGGAACTGCCCTCTTTTCCTCAATAGCTAGGAGTTTCTCGTCTGGAAATTCGTCATTCAATGGGACATCATCTCTGGCCCCTTCCAGTCGTGAAAGATGGTCTGCCACTAGGTTCTCAGTGCCTTTCTTGTCTTTAATTTCCACATCGAATTCTTACAACAAAGAGGACCTGGAGTGTCGGGGTTTTGCATCCTCTTGTGTTCACATTCAGTAGCAATAGCGAGAATGATGCGGTGTGCACCTACGACCTTGTTGCCAATCAAATATGGCTGAACTTTATAAAAACTAAACACAATGGAGTTCTTTTTCTCTCTGTGGCCTATTTCAATTCAGTGAGCATCATTCAAGGTTCTACTAACGCGTATGGGTGCACGAAAAAATTTTCTCAATGCCCGTAGCGCCCCCGATGAAGTGGTGGCGTCACACATGAGTTCAAGCGGAAAAGACCAATGCGGTGCACGACAATAGGAGGCCCGAAACCAACTTGTCCTTTGTGCGAGAATGCATGCAAACATTGTAGTGGTGCCGAATGGGATCCCTTGAATGGCTGAGTTAGGCGTTTCTGTTCTGTGAAAAATCCTTGATGAACCGCCTATAGAATCCAGCGTGGCCTAGAAAACTTCGAATCCCTTTTCTTGTGAGGTGGAAGCCCAACTACGTGCTTCAATCGCCGCCCTATCTACTCCCATCCCTCTTTGCTGAGATCCACGTGTCGAGATAATACCCTCTTTTGTACCATGAAATGGCACTTTTCCCAATTAGTACTAAAGTTGAGATCTCTTCATCTTGCATTCACAGCTCTCAAGTTCTCACGATTATCAAATAATTTCCCATTTTATGCAGGTGCATTGCACGATCGAAGGAGCATCGGCCGGAATGCCGGTGTACCATAAGGAACGTAGATGTTGTCTTCTCTGATCAGCAGAGCTATGGCAATTTGGTTGTAACTGGAATATCCATCTAAAAAGCAATAATATTCATAACGTCGATCGAGCATCTGATCTAAGCGGCAAAGGAAGAGTGATCTTTAGTGGCACTTGTTCGAATTCGAATGTCCCGATACCGCGTCTCACCGATGCAGCGCGCGATGGCGATGGAATGTTGTTTTCAGTCTACGATGTGAGTTGTTCTCACCTGTACGACACTACGAATGGGCTTACCCCATTGTACGGAAATGCAGATTAAAATCGTTTTAGTGTCCTAGCCGTTTTAGCACTTCTTTGAGGACGACCTCAACCGTTGTCGGTTAACCTTCTGTGCCAGCGAAGGTCTATGTCCCTCTTCTAGTAAAATACGATGCATGCACATAGAAGGGCGAATCCCTACGAGATCGACTAGAGACCATCAGAGTGCATGTTTGTGATCTCGGAGGGACCCTGTCTTCTCTTCCTCACAATGCCAGTCGAGAATCTTTGAAATGATCACGGGTAGTGTAGATTCTACCCCAAGGTATGCATACTTCAAATGGCTAGAGTAGAGTTTTTTGTTCCATCTTGAACAGTTTAGCGCTCAATCCCGATGGGACCGGCGTTTTAACTCCCTTAGCCCCAAAGATTGGTATTTTAAGTCTATTGTGTCAGAAAGAGTCCATCCATTTGACATATTCTTACACCTCTTGGCTCGGGTTCTCGGACTCATTCTCCACTAGGCTAGTCTCCAAGGTGGGTGAGACCACTTTGGCAGTTTCTGCCCTCACCTTCATTTCGACCATGGTAATTATCACTTCTGGCGGGTGTCTCACGGCTAAACACATTGAACTTCACTTCCCTCTTCTTGTACTCAGTTTCGGTTCGCCTTTGTACATCAATTATTGCTGCCGGTTGCTAGAAAAGGTCTTCCCCAAGATTATCGGTATTTCTTTATCTTCCTCCATATCTAAAACAATGAAATACTCTTTGGAAAGATAAACACAATCGGTATTTACTAAGTTTCACTTCTTCCTATTAACTCATCCCTCTCGGATGCTTCAAAGATTTGTCTGCGGTTGAAGTGATGGCCATGTGAGTAGGCGGGCTTCTCTGGCATCCCAAGCGGCAGCTGGATAAGGGCATAAGATTAATCTTGGCACCCCAGTCACGCAGGGCTCTGAAGATAGCATTTCGATGGTGCGAGGATAGTGAGCGCACGGGTCGCTTGAGCTTTAGCGTGACTTCCTCGAAGATAACCTTTGCATTCCTCGGGTTAAAGTTCAGCGTTGAGGAAATCCACTAATCTTCTCTTATGGGACAAGATGTCTTCGTGAATTTTTACATGGCCCCGGGCATCTGTTTCTGGCGTCGGCAAATGGGATATTGATGTGCGCGGCACTGAACACATCCATGAATTTCGGTGAATTCTTATCCGGTTTATGTTTCTTGAGGCCCAGTAGGTAGGAAGCGGTATGCTGGCCTTTGTGACCGATGAGATTCTCCCGATGGCTGTTTCTCTTGGTACATTCTTTATCTGCGTCATCTTTTGTTACGGCTAAATGACGCTACCGGTCTCAAAACCTATTTAGGGGTTACCTTTAGTTCAATTCTTTCCCACTTCTCAGAAGCTGTTTGCTTTAACATGCTCATTCCCATCTCTTCTGGGTTTGCCGAATTTCTCGGCAAAGAACAGGTTGCCTTTCTGTCGATGAAGTTTGCCGTTTGGCCCGTTTTTGTGCCTCGAGCTTCCGGTTGTCTTTACTTTTGATTGTTTCTTGGGTTGCTAACTGTACGCGTTTGCTGGTTTGTTCATGGCGAATCGATTAACATCGTACTGGGAGGCTTGTTCTAAATCGATTTTTTTCGAGGAGGGTGGTTCATTAGCTGGTTTGACTGGCATATTCTTACGGTTATTACGCCACCCTTGCCTTGATTGTCGACTAATGCAGTTACGATTATTCGCCACCCGGCCTGCGATTCTGATTCGATATTGTTTCCCCATATGGTCCTTCTTCTTTATTGATTGATTCTGATTAAACTGGACCGCGTCTTGGGCTTGCTCAGTTGTGGGGTTTCTGCGACTAACATTCGTACTATTGTGTGATTCCCTGCAGAGAATTCATAACTCCCATTGGTTGGTTGGATTGCGTTTCAGGTTCCTTCTTGTCTATTGCTTGCCAGTCGAATTTGTACACATGATTCGCAGTTGACAGGACCTCATTATGCGTGCCACCAGCGGAGTGTTTCTTGGTGTAACACTTTCTCTAAGCCCTTGATTAATTAATAAGTCGACATCTTCTAAGATTTCATAGCTTGGTCGTGGTTTTCTTCATGGTGCACCTCAAGCGAAGCATCAATGTTGTTCTAGTTGCATTTCTCAGCCCATTATACGAAGGTGTGGCTGCATCCATGCAGTCGAGGCGGTGGTGTGACACTTTGCAATAGAGTGAAATACGTCCGTGCCTGCACGGGGTTCTCCCCCTCCGGTTGTCCAAAGGTATTGATCTCTTGCTGTGACGTGCAGGAATTTTCAAGGTGGGAAGAACTTAGTCGAAATTTTTGCACTAAATCATTCCATGTAATGTGGAATCGGTGGGTGGCCCAGTTAGCGATTGTTTGGCTTCATCCCAAGTGAAAGTGTGAACTTAGTAACCTTAGAGCTTGTAGGTAACTTTCAGATCCTGTTTTATGATATCGCAAACTTCGGGGAAGTTAGTCAAGTAATATTCGGGTTCTCATAGGGTAGTCCATGGAATAAGATGATACGAAGCATCGTACGTGGTGACTGATTCGAAATTGTTTGCGAATAGATGGCCGTCGCGATGGCTGTCCCGAACAACGATTGAGGTAGTATCGAACTCATCCTAACCGCATGAAAGGATCATCTGACTATAAATGGCCTGGGTGCTTGATTCCTTAGTGATTCCCAATTAGGCCTCTCTGTGATTCCGGTCTGTTCATGCAGATTTTTTTGTTCTTGGTACGTTTTCCACTTGCTGACCTGTGGATTTCTAATGCATTGCATTCTCATTCTCGGCGCAATCATGCGAGAAGTCTTTACGGCACCGGGATCAAGCGGTGTTGATTCTAATTTTGATCTACGATGTATGTACTTCTTGAGAAACCTATCTTGCAATAACACACGAGCCAACCAAACTAAATTCTTATTGCCCAGCAAAAATAAAGCAAAAGTAAAGAAAATTTAAAGTAATATCTATTTGCTTAATTCTCTATATCAATCTAAACTGTGGCTCGAGCAACGGCGCCAAAAAACTTGACGGGCGAAAAGCAGCCCGATTGTGTAAAATGTGCGCCTATGTGCGCACAAAGTCACTTGCGTCGCCCCAAGTAATATAGTGTACTTTCGTGGTACGGATATCGATCCTAGGGACCAGTGTATTGACTCCTGAGGTTCGGCTTTTAGATAATATCTGAAGATGATTTTAGGAAGAAAGGTGAATGTATGAAAGTCGATTGAGTTTAGATTCTAATGAATTATTAGTATTGAAGGCTAGGAGTTATATCTCCCCACTTTGTCATTTTTAATATGGATTATTTCTTAAAAATATTATTATTCAATGTATTTAATTTGTCAATGGCGGGTGATCTTACTTACGAGGGAATATCTCTCGAGAAGTATATCACCTATCTCGTGAATAGATTTGAGTATATCTCTATCTCATTAGTGAGATGTAGCGATTCTAACCCAGTGCCACCTTTAGGATCAATATCTCTGTTTACCCACACGTTCATTGAAAATTTTGCTTTCTTACCAGATCACTGGAAAACCTCATCTCTACAGAATCTGGATCTCTAATTGTGATTATGCTAATGTCTTGGCGAGACATTATCATATAATTGAACTACAATAAGCGGGATGCACTTTAACAGTGATAGCTCAGCGAATAGTATAAAAGATCAAACTTTTAATCAGCCGACATATGACGGGGTTCAATATAACCACTATAGAAATAAATCTAGAGTATGCGATGAAAGATCAAAATGTTCGGTGTTAAAAACATAATTCTAATATCCCAGAAATAAAGAAATAGTACAAATCTAGGGCACTTTCCTCACGATGCGTGTCACTCACGCTCTGGGTGTTGCCTTTTGTTCGGTAAGCCTCCGGTCTCGTCGATTCCCGAGCCCTATTTTGCTTTTAACTGATGAGGGGCGGATCGATGGCGGCGTCGCGGCGTTGGGACGTCGCCGGCGTTGAGGCGTCGCGGCGCCGCGTTAAGGCGTCTCGGCGTTGAGGGCGATCAGCGACACGTTGGGTCGCGGCGATGAGGCGCTCGCGTGGGGGCGTTGCGGCGTGACAGCCACTTTGCACTTATGGTCCCCATTTAACGCTCCAAAAAATGCTTCAGGTACGCTCTTTTTGCTCGATTACTGTAACCAAACAAGACACCATCGAGAACGGCCCGCAAACGCTATGAGTACTATAGAATAAAAGTAAAATGAAAAGACCGACAGTATAATATGAGTGTTTGGGCACTCGGTAGTACTCATTTAAAGTTAAGGTGCTGGGGTTCAATTCCCGCTGGAATCACCCAATTGAGACAGAAACTCAAGAATTAAATCTAAGCTCAACCGGGACCACTCTATGTTCAAAGGCTTTGGAACCCAATTTGGCTTGCACATGGCCCCACTTGAGTGAATTTTTGAGCCACTTAGAATCAGGAATTGTGATTTGTATTCTTTTGCAGTTTGGTTTCTCCTTGAGTCTATTTTTACCTTAGCCGCGGATAAGCGCTCAATCGGATGAAATGGGCAAGTTAGCATGGCCAAAATCTGGCCCGGTCGACAGGGAAAACCCGGAAGCAGGTGCTCTGGTACACTAACATGTACGATATGTTCCGGTCACGGAAGGGTGTACCGATACACATTCAAAGGTGTACAGTACACATGACGCCAAAATGTCCAGAATGTGTGTTTTTGCCCATTTTCCATATTTTTGATACCCGATTCAACTCTATACTTGAAACACACATCAAAAACCATTCCGTATGTCTTTTTTGTAACTCTTTTCTACCTCGAAAATTTATCATTCAATCCATATCCTTCCATCAAAACCTTTCTATATGATTTTTCCTCTCAAAACCACTCTAATATGGGTTATGACCCATACACAAACTAAATACAAGAATTTGTTGGGTTTGGTTTAACCCGACCCCTTTTACTTTTGCAATTAAGAAGCGTAAAATGACCTCGAGAAAGGAGGGTTCTGTTTTCTACCATTTGGGGGTTTACCCTCTTAACCTCAACAATTTGGGGTTGTGTGATCTTTCCACAAAACCCTAGACAAGGAGAGGAACAATTCTCTAAACCAAGGCCCAGGAAATCAAAACACACTTGAAGTCCCCGAGTTAAAAACATACCTTGGCTTTGATCTTCCTACTCCTTCTGCCTCTTCTTCTTCCTCTTCCTCTTGTTTTCTCCTTTCTTTTTTTTTTTCTCTCTGCGCGTTTTTGCTGGGAGCAAAATGGAGACAATGCATTTTGTTTGTCCCCCAACACTCCACTTTTATACTTTTTTAATTCCTCACTTAATTCTCTTAATTTCAAAAAGTTCCTTAACTCTTAATTTTGCAATTCAACTTGTTTTATTTCATTATGGCCCAATATCTACTCCCTTTTTGATTTTTTATATCCCTTATGGAATTTCAATTTTATCCTTGTTCTAGTTCTCAAATTTACGGGTTCACTAAATTTATTATTTCATAATTTTCAATTTATCAATTTTTCGGAAAAACCCAGTTTGTTTCATTCATACCGAGAATATATAATAAAATTATTATAAAAATTCTAGGGGTATTTTTGGGGCGTTACAACTAGAAACATTTATCAAACTAGCGGCATTGAGAGCTCATAATGTCCATGCTCCAGCGTTCTAGCATGTAGTCTTATGCACATCGACATCTTTAATTTTCAAGCGATGATACAATTTGAGTATCAATCCCGAAAAGATACTTACACCTTTCAGTTGGTCGAATAAATCATCAATTCTAGGTAATGGGTACTTATTCTTTATTGTCAACTTGTTCAGTTGTCTATAATCAATACATAGTTGAAGTGTACCATCTTTCTTCTTAGTACTTGGGGCTCCCCATGGTGATACGCAGTGAATAAACCCTTTTTACAGTAGTTCTTGCAACTTCAATTTCGCTCCTTAGCTCTAGTGGAGCGATTCTATATAGTGTAATGGATTGGTTTGGCACAGTACGGCGTCGATATAAACTGATCTCCCTCGTGAGCAATCACAGCTTCTTGGCTGCGTGCGAAAAGTCACTAACGGTGAGGATATCGGGATACACTAGGCCTTGCCTTTACCGTATTAATCACATAAGCCAAGTACGCTTCCATCCTTGCATAACACTGCAACTATTGCGGATACTCTCACGATAGAGAGGCGGTCGATCTCTCGCGATGAAAAATGACCTCTACTTTGTCAGTGCAGTATTCTTAAGGTCACTCTTTTCATTCTACGATCGACTATGGCTGGTTTCGGGATAACCAATACATCCTAATATCTACATGAGCCTTGAAGGTCTTTCAATCAAATCTCCTAAAAATTCTTACTCTCTTGTTTGTTCAGGACATGTCTACATACCACTTTGTTCACAATAACACTATGCCATTTGGTTCGTCACCAAGATGTCATCACTGGTTTCACTCTACCCGATAAATTACCCAAGTTGGGTATGTCGGGTACACATATGAATGGGTTGACCTGGGATTACATCGATGCATGCACAATAGTATCAAAGATGATAAAAGGTACCCGATAATGATGATCACATGAGGGCATCTATGTCTTCCACTTGCTTTTATTGCATATGCTCTAGTTGAACACGACATCTGTCTTCCATAATCTGTGTCCCTTGTCTCGGAACACTCGTTGATGCAACACTCTGACTCCTTTACATGCGAAACATTACTATGCAGGTCTTTGAACGGAAAAGGCATTACTCTACAGAATCTTTCATATTGCTCATTAGATCCACAAAGCAAACAAGCACCAGTTAATTTCCAACACTCTCCCTTGTGCTTTCTTCCATAATGAGGACAGTGAAGGACAACTTTTCCTTTAGAAGCTCCTCCTTGTGCACTGCGGCAGACGGTGTCGGTGAATACTCTTATTCTGGAAGGTAGCTTGGTACATGTGGATTGATTAAGAACCACCGTAGTGCCTTTACAGAATTTCTTCTGGCTGGCGGTGAGCACTTGGCGGCCAGGGCTTTTTCTTTGTCCTTCTCTCTTTTCTATCGTTATCTATCTTTCTTTGCTCTTTTCTATTTAAGAGCACATGTCACTATTTTTGAAATCCTGTAGCGGCGGAATCTGCGACATGGGCCCGGACCTGGTGTTGATATCATCTTCAAACTTACGACATCTTTCCTCTTCAGACACTAGTATCTCGGAAGCATACTTGCTCAACCGAGTGAATTCTCTTTGATATTCGGTCAGCTATCATATCTTTTGCTTCGATTATGAAACTCTCTCGTCTCACTTTGTGTTTCAAGTAGATGCATTTACATGTTAGCCTCTTGAACTAACCAAGAAGAACTTCCATGTCACACCTGTGCTTCAATGATACGGTCCTTATCCTTTGAAACCGCAAATGATAAGCTTCTATCTTTGAAGAAGGAAATTTGAAGTCACACACTCAAATTTCTCTTGCAAATGCCGATAATTTTGCCTGGCTGTTCTCCGATCCTCTCAGAGCCAATGATACGCCATAGCGGAGTTCATCATCTTTCTTTCCCATAAAATCTATCCGGTCGGTACCTTGACGTCGCTCAATAGCGGTACGGATTGTGGATTAATATGTTGGTTATCGCGCTTCTTGCGATGCTGACTATCTATTTGGGGATATCCACCCCAGATTCTGTCCCATTGTTGGTTCTGTTGGTGTATTGGTACAGGGCATGCGTCTTGCCCGCACTTCCACACTAACGAGGATTATCTAAACGATCCTCTTGGTCTGGTGACTAGCAGGAACTTGAACCATCCATGCTTATCCTATTAAGACCCACAAGATCCGCATCAGAGTCATATCATCCTTTATATTCAAATGCAATGCATGTCATAAACAATTTCGAAATCATTTACAAACAATTTCAAAATCACTTTGTAGAACCACCTACACATATGCTCTAATACTACTAAAATGTAGCGACCCTCGAGCCAAATACCGGTTGGCGGATCGAACGAAACCCCAAGGAAGCCGGTCGAAGCCATCGTCAAATCGCTTTTAACAGTACATTTCATGATCAAGAGGGCGCCAGTTTAATTCTTTTATTTATCGTTTATTAAATTTTTCGTTTTCAAAATTATCAGCGACCGAATCCCGACTCCAACCGGATTGGCGGATCAAACCGGAGCCCGGTTTACTCCGACATTTTCAATTATCTTATTAAAACATTTTGTTTGTGTTATTCCATTTTAGCCTTTTTAATTCTGCGGAAGCACTAAATTTTTGGGCAAGCCCATAAGCATTTACAAATTCAAAGACCCATAACATTTACATTTAATAAAATGCATTTACAAAATAGAGATTCGAGTTCAAATTACTTTACAAAATATGTCTGAAAGAAAATGGAGTAGTACATATGGCGAACATACTCATAATTATTTCCTTGCATGACTTTGAGCTCCTACGACATTGGGTCTTGTTTAGTTGTCTATCTAAACGGTTCATACTGTATAGCGACAAATAAAATCTGTAACATTTTCATCACTTAGTGGTTCTCTGCCTCACCAGTTCTCTATTCCATTTTAATTTCAATATAAATCTGTGCATTATCAAAATAATGCCTTTATACAATGGCATACATGTAATGTAAAAGATACTTATACAATGCACTTTTTAATACCATTTTTAGCTTTTGGGTTGGCAACTTTGATTCTACACATATATTCTCGGATTATGTTCTGACTCAGATTCGGTGTGTACGAATCTATATTTGTTTAATATTCAGTAACAATGTGGCTTCACATTCAAATATTACCATTTCCATATGGTATAGAAATGGCCATTCACGTAAACATAGTGGTTTGGTGAATCTGTCTGTTTGTCGTGACGCGCAATGGTTTCCGTTCAATATTCTACCATCTCACGCGGCTGTCGAAACAAACCGTTCTACGGCCGGTCGGTTGGTGATCGTCTATTCATCGTCCGATGTGCCAATGTGGTTTCGTCAATATTACCATCTCACATATGGCTGCGAGTCGGCATTCCGGCGGATTAGTTAGTGAATCCTATCCTGTTTGTCATTCAGTAGCAATGTGATTTCACATCTAACAATTACGGTTACCTTCATGACGAATTCAGGTGGTGAATCCCATCATGTTGGTCATTCAATATTACATTTCAAATCAATTTACTTTTATCAATGAGTGCTTATAGTTCACTCTGCAGCGTACATGCGAGATATTTGACAAACATTTCAAATACTAATAATTCAAATGTTATTATATGTATATTTCACAAATAGAGAACAAAGAACAAACAAAAAGATTAAGAAGCGATAACATGAACAAACCAATAATAAGAAACAATTAAGAGAACAAACAGTGCTCGATCCCTTTTCTCTTTATTTGATCTACTGAGTAGTTATCGTATTCACATACCCTAATAGTCAAATACAAATTCTTTACTCTTGGTGGTTAAGTAAATAATCATGCTAATTCACTACTTCACCTCGATCTGGTACTTTTTCATAGTCTCATTCTTATGAACCCCATTAATGATTTCTTAGGGTCCACTGAACAATCGGTATATAGACTAGCTTAATGTGGTGCAAAAATATGCAAAAAGCAGGAACACTTTGGAAGTAAGTGATGTGTGCACTTGACTGAGTACCAGTGCCCGGAGTCCCTCTGCGCCCCGGTTGATCTGCGGTACCCGATTTGAGTAGTACGGTACCACTCTTTAATTACATTACCACCTGCCAATACATCATGGTAGGTACCACTCTTTGAATGGAAATGCCACTACGAGGTTTTCCAGTGCCGATTTTGGCATTTTCACACTTTTTTTTTTTTACAAACCTTCTCCAATTCATCCCATATCAAAAATCCACCATGGAATCCACCCAAAACCCAACTCAAAGGTGGTTTTAGAAACAATGAAAACCCTTTTCTCTCAAGTTGGGGCTTTTCCCAAAATCGAATCAAAAAATAGGATGAGATTAAGGGTTTTGATTTGTACCTTTAACCTCCTTGAATCTATTAACTTGTATATTTGGTGTACGGAGTAAGAAGCTAGAAGCAAAGCCAGCAAAACTTGATCTCTTGCCAAACCCTAGCTTTTCCCATTTTTTCCTTCATATCCCTCAACGTGATGTCTTTCGTAAAATGAGCCTAAGACCACATTTTTTGGCCTTTATATCATAGCAAATCCATAAGGCCCTTGTTTGGCCTTTTAATCATTGAGTATGAGGCCATGTTTGGCCTACACACTCATTCTTATTCCTCATTTTCCCTGTCTTTTTTTTGGTCTTTAATTCTTCTTTATTTCCATAAGGCCCAACTTGTTTATTTCCTTAACCATTTTCATTTAAGTCCCTTATTATTCCACTTTATTGTTCAATATATAATTTCACTTAGACATTTATTCTTTATAACAATTGACCCTTAGGTGCTTCATTTTAATTTCCACGACACTTTTTCACTTGAGTTATTTTAAGTTTAAATCACTTTCTCAATTTAGCATATAATATTCAATCATATGCTCACTTTAGGCCCCACATTTCAATTTATCAATTTATCGTTTCGAAAAAGACTCAAGTTTGACTCAATTCACACCCGGAATATATAATAAAATTATTATAAAAATTCTAGGATATTTTTGGGGCGTTACAATTTCAAATATTAACAAACATGAAATGTTAATTTATCAATATATTATTACTAATTCTATATAATTCAATAAAGTATCATATAAGCTTTTTCTAAGGAAAAAAAAATTGGATTGAAATGAAGATCGGATATGGGTAGAAAATTTAGTAAAATAAGTCTGAATTATAAGTATTTATAGATTATTATTTTTTTGGGGTCAAAATAGTCGTTGGATGGTAAAAAAAAACCTTTGTAATTTAATTATAGCCGTTGGATTTAATTTTGGTGCATATCTGATTGTTAGATCTTCTTTAAACCATTGGGGTCAATCCATAACCGTCAGATCAAGTCAAGATTTCAAATCCGATCGTTTGAGATATATCTCCGGGTATATCCGTACTCCTATCCGATATAACTCAGATGTATCCTACATATCCGTGTTTCAAAAATTTAATAACAGCGTCGTGTGTCACAAACCTAGTATTTTCCACGATATACTGGGTTCGAATACCAATATACGTGATATATCATTACAGACATGTGTCGATTTTCTTGATTTTCACGCAACCAATTACTTCGATGGTAGATATATCATTTTGACCACCTACAGATATCCGATGGGGTATTTTAAACCTTGACTAAATTAACATGTGTATTATTCAGCTTTGTTCCTTCTATTTTTATAATCTAAAATTTTAGCTTATTTATCCTTCACATCACAACTTAAAATCCAGTCTCAATTTTTCATCACATTTGCATTTCAGACTTTAGCTTTGTTTGGTTTAAAATAGATTGTTATGTTATTGTTCAACTTTATAGTTCATTATGATTAAGCAATTCAGTTCAATTGGTCACAGCTTAATACTTACCAACATCTCTGGCAATTTTCACGGAGTCTCAAACAAGCGTCCACAACATCCATTAAGAAATTATGCAGCAACATCCAAAAAATTTCAATTATGCGACATTTTTACATTTGACACACTGAATTCTCATTTATTCAAAAAAAACAAATTCAAGCATCAAATTTATTTTAATTCTCATATTGTAAAATTAAAAGAAAATAAAAATTAAGAAAATTATGTACACAAATTTCAGAAATTGCCTTTTTAATTTATAGGGAAAAATTACATTATATGTTCCTGAGAGAGAGAGAACATCTGAAGATAGAGAGATGGAGGGATAAGCAGGGGAATAGAGCTATTTTTTTCTTCTTTGTTATTTTGAGTCTTAGAGGTTGACGGGTTTGAACTTATAGCTAGCAACAGGGGTGTGGTCGGGGATAGAGGGTTACGGTTTTCGATTGAGCTACCGTCACCCTTGTCGAAGAATTTATGCCATTGAATGTCTTTGCTTGATGAATTCATTTTGCCTTTTCATAATTGAATTCGAGGACCCACTCCATCACCACGAAGCGATACATTTTTACCATGTTCTGGTTCATTAGATCAATGCTCTTTGTCCATAGTTTCTCCCTGCAATTCAAAGTGGACTCTAGCTCTTCATCCCTCTTTTAGATGGTAGCTTTGATTTCCTTCTGGTGTTCCTTATAGAGGTATTCAAATGCTTATGCTTTCTAGAGCTTCTTCTCCATTTCTTTTTCCCTAACCTCCATGATCTTGATTATCTCCTGATCTCTCTGTTTGACTTTGATTATATAGACTAAAACCCTCCAGTTTAACCTTTGCTTCTGAGAGCCTTACACTTTCTCGCACGGTGAGTTTGAATGGATAAATTGCTTCAAATAGGTAAAGCGGCTTTATGCTTACTGGGCTTGGTGGGGTTTGGTCTATGACACTGCAAGTGCACAGGTCATACAAGTAGTAAGAAAGTTTGGATGCAGAATCCGGATATCATTCCACCAGAGATTGACAAGAATTTGAATCTTCTCCCCGAAACTACTTAGGTCCCACACTATTTGAACTCCAAGTGGATAGTGATGGACTTACATCTAGAAGATAATAGTCCTAGAAGATACATGGGAATGTAAGGAAATTAGATGTGTTACCAGCCTTAAAAATAAAGATCAAATCTTGGGTGAATGTCAGTTCTCTCTGAGAAATGAACACTATCGAGAATGCTTGTGTGAAAGCGACGATTCCTGCATTAATAGGCATTACTCTATTCTGTTGTTGAATGTGGATTTGTCAAGATGGATTACAATATACGTTAGTTTCTCCATATTCTTTGGTTAGAAGATCTGCTTTTCTCAAGCAAAGGATCAAACCAATACTTGTATTTTTGACCTTCTTGCGATCACGAATTGTTTTCTTTCTCGATGCTTCACACCCATTTTTGGGGGCTGATCTCTTGTGCTTCAGCCAGCGATTCTTGCCAGCTTCTGACAATTGATGGCTCATCTTTTAAATAAATGGTTCTTCCACTTCCCATGATTAGATTTATGCTAACAACGGGTTACGAACTTTCCTAATATTAAAGTGAAATCTCTAATTATTTATTGATAATATATTCCCCTCCAACATCAATTGTAATTGAAAAATTTAGGGTGACTTTAAGACTTAATGTTTAATCAACCAATGATCCTCCATACCTGCGTGAATGTTTCTGACTCTCGCGAGAATCTCCATCTGGCAATCTATGACAGAGCCTCACGGAAATCAAAGTAGGAAACAATCCTTGAAATGTTTATTTATGTACTATCATTGGAGCCCGGCCTCGGTCGGGAACAACATCGTCAAATAAATTCCAATCAAAATATCTTTCTTTCCTTTAAATTATACGAGAAAAGGCGTAACTATGTTAAATCGATCTAGTGAAGCGGCGTTCTAATTACTACATCACAATCAACAATGGATCATTGATCCAAGTACCTTGTAATTGTAAACTAGTGAAAAAACGAATTCAGAAGTTTGTCAAGACTCAATTCATTTAGACCCGATAATTGTGAAGAAAATCAAAAGTCAAATCCAACTTCACATTATGCAATGCAGCTGGATTCGAGATCCGAGAAAAAGAAAATAAAAGAAAGAAAAAAAATATTCTACTATAAAAATATACAGGTGAGTCCTTACTTTGATTTCCAAGTTCTAGTATTGAAGATAGAAGTGCTTTACCTACAAAACCTTATAAAGGCTATTTATAGTGTCCCAGTGGCTGTTCCAGCCTGTGAAGCTCAAGTGGATTTCTAGAAAGGCGGTTGTGTTTTCGAGGTCATGACACTCAAGATGGTCGCAACTTTGAATTCTCTCATTTACCACTTGTTCATTATGCGACGACATCCCCAGTTTTGACTAGATTCCTTGAAGGCGCCCAGTTAGTGATTTGCGCCTCAAAGTAGATCGCGACCACCGTTGAATCATTAATTTTGAGAGTTGACATCGCGCGACCATAGTTCCTCTTAGCGACTGGCTCTTTTGCGTCTGTTGCGACCCGGTGCAACTGTTGGTCGAACCTCGTTTCATTTTCTACCCTTCTAGGTTCTGAGTTGCATGACTTCTTTTAAACTGACCATACTTTGCGCCCGATCTCTGTATCTGATTGGTCTCAATTTTGTCACGACTGAAAAACAGGTCGCGGCAAACTTATTCTTCTACGGCGTGCGCCAATCCCGCACATTTTTTCGTTGCGTAACCATTTTCCTTTCTCTGGTCTCTATTTCGATGCGATCTCAAAATGGCGCGTATGCCCTGGTTGCTCTTACATTTGAAGTTTTTATCCTAGTTTCTTAAATGTAGTTGCGACTACAGACTAGATGATCTTGACCACCAGTGATTTTCATTAGAACTAGTTACAACTACAGTTTTCTGCGAGAGCCCTCTCTGTGACTTCATCAATAAATAATTTATGACCTCAAGTTTGTAACACTGCGACTACATTGTCTTCATTTGGCGTCGACCTCAGATTCCTTGAATGTTTCACCTTATTAAAAACCAACTTTCTTCCTTAATTACGTAACATCTATTGCTAGGTGTTTTGGTATTTCTGGTCGCAACCTCACTTTCCTATCGTGACTAGGCTTGATGCAACCTTCCATTTCTCCCTCAATTTTTTATGAGCACATCACGTTTTTTAGGGAGGAACGAAGGAGAAAAGGAAAAGCTTCAAAGTTTTGTGAGATCAAGTTTTGGTGGCTTTGCTTCCCATTTCATACTAATTTCTAGAGACCAACAATATGTAAGAATAAATTTGAAGAAGTTTAAGGTAGCGTCCAAAACTACGGCGCTTCATCTATTGATTTGATTTTGGGGGAAAAGCCTAACGAGGAAGGGTTTCATTGTTTCTAAACCACCTTTGGAGTTTTTTGGGTGGATTCCACGCTGTTTAGTTTTGAAGTATGGAGACCAGTGGAGAAAGGTTTGTAGAAAACATCAATATAATGCGAAATCGGCGTTCACGGGAAGAATCCATTAAGATAATTTGCCGGTGCCATGATGGGTGGGCAAGTGGTACCCGTGCCGCTCAGGCGTGCCATTCCATTTGGCGGAAAGGGTGTGCGTTACCGATCAAAGTGAATACCCGTTACCACGCTTTCGACAACCCTGTTTTTGCGTATTTTACCCGCCCAGTGCGCTTTGTATTTGTCGCTGCCGTTGTCTGAGGACCACTAAAGCGGTGTCAGGGGACTAAATAAAGATGAGATATGAGTGGCAGTGTATCATTGCCCTGTGTCTAAATGACAGTCAATATGATTATTTGCTATTATGCTCCCAAGAGTGAAAATTTACTATTTGAGAAGGCTGGTCAGGGTGTGAAGGAAAATGAAGTAACTGACCTAAGGCCGTGGCTTGGTGGTTTTGACCAGTGGTGGTGAGAATCAGCAGGAAATTTATAACCTGGGATTCCTACCTCTCCACGTAGCGAGAAGCTCTTTATGAGTCATAAGTAACTGGGGTCAAACACAGGATGGGTTTCTTAGACGAGAGGAGGGATTAATTATTGAAAATCGGGTATCTTCTTGGTTGGACTTGTGGGTTTATTGAAAACAATGTGTTAGAATGGACAGCTTGGAAATGTTTAAGCTGTAAAGTGTCAAGAGGAAATCCTTGATCAGGACAGGCTTAGGGTTTGGGTTGGCAGAACATATTCTGGGGTCACTACTAATGTTGGGACATGACATATAGTCATTTCCCGGGCGGATCAACTAATTTAACTTCCAGAGAGACTAGAGCCTGAGTTTCCTCTTGAAGGGTTGGCATTTGATTGATAAAATGGCCTAATGGGTGAAAAGCATCTCGAAAGCCTATATTCTGATAACTATTGGGGAGCAGGCCTTTGGAACGTCAATTGGAACTGAGTGTGTCCTTGGACCCAAAACTTGCCAAATGCACGATGGGAGAGCCTTTACTGAAGTTTCCGCATGGAACAGACTGAGACATGATACCCGCCAGTTTCTATATGAAGGGCAGCAGGAACATCTCGTGTAAATGAATCTGGCTTTTGCTAATGACCAAGCCTTTACTTCAAGGAATCCGGGGTTTCAGCGCCCACTCCATGATTTATATCGCTCAGGGGTGTTTGTACTACCAAAAAGTAATCTGAGAAAAGTGAAAGGGGAGAGGAAAGAAAATCACCACGGCGGGGAGGAAGCTTGTATTTTGTGTTCTTGATTGAGTTGATGGGTGACAAAAGTTCTAATTTGATTCTGGCAGCTGATTTGAGCTTATATGATTTCGAATAAAGAAGTATAAATTGTGTTTAATATCAAAGTGTGAAACTAGCTTGTATCAAAACATGTGGGTCAAGCGAGTGATGTATGCAGGTGAAACAGTTCATGAGTTAGAAAATTGGCAACTATTGAAAATTCAGAGATTTGAAAACACGTAACACACCGAAACCTCTGGGGCTCATTATATACAAAGTGTTTTGCATCAAGAATTCCTCAGTTCAGAAGCCTTCCAAATGTACTAAAATTAGGCTTAGTTCATGGTTTTGGATAGTTAAAGAGTATCATGTGGTGTTTGACCTACACAAGAACTACTAAAAATGTTTACAAGAGTAACAGTGAGTGTGCAGTCGGGACCCAATGTCTGATTTGGGTTCTTGAGAGTCGGAGTTAATGGTAACCACCAGCATGCGACTTGCTTTATCAAACAGGCTCCAGGCTGTGTTTGCAGTTTTCATCCCACTCCCCAACTTGAGTTTTGCTCTTAGCTGGATCCTTAACTTGCGATAAAGAAGGAAGATCAGCTATAGGATATGTTTTTTAAAAATGGCTCGTTCAAAAGTGTAACCACAAATAAAATGCTCAACCTTGAAGTATCTGATGACAAATTAGGACTCTGTATAGGGTATCTTCCAGAAACAAGGAGTTCCATACATGATGATTTCAGGTGGCAATTGTTCCAAGATGGGCTGAATTCCATAAATCTAAATTGTTTTTAAGATGATCCGTTTGGCTACTAATAAGCTACTAAGCTACCCCTCGGCAAATATACAGTACCTTAGACGGTGACCAACTAAAGCCAGATTGGGTTCACACTTATTTCTTTGCTTCTATTGTATTGTAGGGTGCTGATAAACTAGACTTCGCAGTCATTGGCGAGGATCCACGGTAACCAACTGTGGTTTGAGGGCATCCAAATCGGTCTTTCAACCTAAACTCTGAGTTCACCCCACTTCACTTCAAACGATTTAAGTCGCACCTACAACTTGCTAAATACCATCACCCCATGTAGCGAGCGAGTGGTGACTCCCGACAGTTAGTTTAGGGCACCGGAGTTTCAATCTTTGCGTTGCTCCCTGGACATGCTGTTTCAGTAGCGCCCTTGACTTTTTATATCTCTTGCTTTTTCTTTTGTCTTTTCTTTTTCTTTTTGGAAAACTTACATTGGCCTTCTACTGCGGGCTCACATGGCTTCAGCCAGCCGGGCTGCATCCTTTGAAGCTAAGGTTGGTTTCTGTAGTAGGAATATCTGACTCACAAGCTAATGATGGCCGTACTTGCGTGTGTGTGGCTGAGAATGGTGGAAGACAGGGTTAATTACCACGGGGTCTTCAACCCCACTGACCAACAACTCAATCAAGCATGGAACCATTCTAGCATTTGTTGGTAGCATACAGTTATTCAACTTTTCAACTTACAGGAAAGGCAAAACCACAACATCATTGGGGCAAAAAGAGATGCAAAAGTGTAGAAAAATAGATTTGTATAATATATATCACGGTGAATTTACAAAATTTTCGAATTTTGCAAAAATAAGTAAACAACAAGCCTCTAAATATACAAAAATGGGCTTTGTTGGGCATGTGGTACAAGTAAAACTAAAATCAAAAGTATGAACATCACTTCGACACTAAGCTGTTCGGCCAGCGGGCGGCGAGAAAGTGAGCCGGAGGAAGTGACCTCTCAATGGTGGTGGGTGGAAAGGGATTCAATCCTCGGCTGCTTGGCGGAGATTTGAGATCATTCTTTGGTGAAGTGGCTGATGCTGCTGCGGTTGCCCCAACAAATCAGGAAAGTGCGGGGGCCCGATGGTGGAGGAAGTTGATCCTTTGCGGGAGGGGAATGGTTGAGGCGGCGGGGGGCTGCGGAGAGGCGACGGGGGAGGCCCAAGTGGCTCTCCTAGGCGCATGAGGCGGCCCCGGATCTGTGCTGGCGGCCACCGATTGTGAGTCATCTCTCTGCGGCGTGGCTGTGAACAAATGAAGTTGTAGTGGTGAGAAGGTGCCCGGACCGTCTCCATGAGGCGGGTCAGCGCACTAGCAAAGAGGGTCGCATCATGGGGTTGGTAGGAGTGTGCCTCTGGCCTACCTATATCTGACCGAGCAAAGGGTCACGGGCCCACGCCTCAGAGGGGCGTAGGCATCTGAGCCCGAGGTACTGACGCCGAGCTACTCGGGTAATCGTGGCCGTGGAGTCAAGAGACCAGAGGGGTACCGGTGAAGTCGGGGCCGAGGCTCTCAGCGTGCTCAACTATAGCGTGTCCTCATGGACTATCATCACCCACCATTCCTCGTCTTATCCCGGGAGGGGGGAAGAGATGAAAGGCACGAGGCTCATCCCGCCACCCATCGATAATAAGGGTGGCTCTATTGTACTCGCAGAATATTCCAAAAGAGGCTCGGCCGGGAACCCGATGTGCTCAAGCACCGACATACGAAGAGAAAATAAAGAGGCAAGGTTCGACACGGGCAAACTCGCGTGGACCCTGTCCTTGAAATGAAATAAGGACGTCATAATCAGCTCTACCGGCCTGAACCAGTATCCCTCTAAAATGCGATATAACACATCCAAGATAGCCTCTCCTCTGAACAATATGCCGAAGTGGAAACATATTAGACCTCAAAATGTGGTCTATCAGAAGCATACGCTGCGGGAGGTGTCACCTGAATAATATCGACCCACCAGTAGCGTCCATAGAAAGAAGCCGAACCATCTCCCTGGTCGAGGGATGGGGCCATCGTCTATAATCAACCGTGTTGGCGAGGACCATTGGCAGATGGAGAGTGGCTGTGATATCGAAGGCTCGAAGTATCCTTGGTCGGCCGTCGATAGAAAAATGAAGAGCATTCGGGTTGGCCTCACGCCTAGCTGTCATCGTATGATAGAACTCGATAACTACCCGAGGATAATAGAACTGACGCAGCACCATGAATGGCTCTAGATGGTATCGCACGCGAGCATGGAGTCCTCGCAGTCTCCGGTCCACTCGGGCAAAGGTCGAGATCGTGAGTACACCTCCCCATGGAAATCTCTCCTCAAGCAGACAACATTCCCGGACGGGTCGCAGGAAGGCGCCGCCAACGATGGATGCTCCGAGATGTCCGGGCTCCTAAATACCCTGATAAGGTGGAGAGGGTGGCGCCCTGGATCTCAAAGTGGATGACTCCCGGCCCGGTCCGCCCTTCGTCTACGGGCCCTCCAGTCGGCCCGGGATGCAAAGAAGATGGTGGAGGCTCAAACCTCAGTATGATATCTCCTGTGCAGGCCACAGAGGAGGAACCTCAAGATCACCAAGAAAGGTGGCCTATACAAGAACCGGGTAGGGAAGCAAGCAGCACAGAGGGGCGTGCAAAGAGCACGCTGGTGTGACAAGACTCGGGTCAAGGGGAGGGGCAACATGGTAGAGGAGGCACTGGCGGCAGAGGGGGCGCTACGGCAGAGCTTCTGGCCCGGGAGCGAGGTCCCGCATTCGGGAGGCCTCGCGCACTCCGCGCCGAAAGAATGAGCTCCTCTTGTCTCTACTGCTGGGGCATGAGAGCAAACTCAGAGGAGAAGGGTTTTTCTGTGAACTGAGCGATGAAGTGTGAATCGAAATGAAAGGTAACAAGGGTTTATAAAGGGGAGAGGAGGGGTAGCGGAAGACATGAAGAACACGGCTTCAGGATGACCATTAATCGAATGGCTCAAAAGATTTATAAAATTTAATCGGGCAGTGAGCGTGAAACGAGGGTCATAGAAACAAAGAGTTGTAGGGAGAGAAGATGAATGTCTCTGTGCCGCGACCTTTCGAGCTACAAAGTCGCAGGTTAGGGCCTTTCACAACCCGAGAAATTCTCAGCAAATTAACTCCCCCACCCCTTGTACTGAACACCGCAACAATACAAGATCAAAAATTATAAGAAGTTGCTTTCAGAAAATAAGAAATTCACAAAATTTAGAAATTAAAGGATATTAATGAAAATCCTAATTTAAAATTGAAACAAAACAAAACAAAAGTCTCATTAAAATTTGGAGTGGTTTCCAAGTTTCGTGGCACCCACTTCAAGAGGTCGCAGAGGTTTCATGGGGGGTCAAGGAGGAGAAGCTCCTCTATGCTTGCAGTGAGGTGTGCTGCGCTTGAGTCTAAATTTTGCCTGCCAGCACACTGGCATCTCTCGCGGTAGCCGGTGGGCATGATAAATGTGCAGAAGTAGGATCGGCGTGCCGATCCTTCATCAACCGCTCGGGTTCTCTATTAATTTTTCTGCAACGCAGAACACCGTGTTTTCCTTCACCGTGCACTTGTGCGCACTCTCTCCGACTTCTTCTCCTTTATCCTCAATCGGCTATCCTTGTTACTCAAATGAAAAATGTCAGGCTCCAAAGTCATGTTTCACAGAACCGTGATAACCCCATTCTAAGTTGATTATAGCATTAGCCGCAAAAAAATGGCCTCTCAAGTATGATGGGCACTTGGTGAGTGCTCTCTCTCACATTCATATCAAGAACCACAAAATCCACCAGATAGTAGAAATTATTCACCTTACCAAGACATCCTCAACTATCCCCTCTGCATTTTCACCGACGACCGCTATGGATGGGGTGATGTCAGACTTCACTTTCCCCAAACCTAACTGCCAGATGATTCAGTATGGCAAGAGGGTTGACACCGCTCCCAGACGAAGCAAAGCGGCCTTGCTCCAGTGTGTCCTTCCAATGTCAGACCGAGATGGTGGGGATCCCGGGTTCAGATTTCAACAAGGTTTTCAGACCGGATGATGTGAGTCGACTTGTTCGCTTAGGGAAGGCCTTCTTTATTAATGCCCAACCCCTTGACTCCGCATACGTCCTTTAGAAATTTAGCATAGGTTGGAACCTATTTGATCATATCAAGGATGTTCACTTTGGATCACTTCAAGACTTCCGTGGATGCCTTCTTCCATGTAAGCCTTCTTTCATTTCTCGTTCGGGGAAATTCGGGCAAGCTTCATCTAACTTTTAGTGAATATGTGTTCGCACTCTTCCTTATGTTCTGGTTTTTCCGTAGATTCGGGGTATCGGGTCGCTTAATTTCCTTACCCTCACAAAGACATGTTCATGATTCATCCATTTTCTGTTCTTACTGAAAAAGCTGAATCACGAATTCCCAAAGACTGGCAAAGAACCAGATAGTATTCCTCTTATGTTCCGTGGCTGATTGTTCAAAGCATCGGGATGGATGACTCCAGATGGTATCAATTTTTGATTTAGGCTTTTCTAAAGCCCATCAATTCTTTTGTCCATGGAGCTTTCTACCTTTTCTATTCTTTGGTTAATCTGGGCATTGATAGTTTTCTGCTCCTCTACAAAATTCCCCACCACCTTGCTCAAATTCAAGATAGCTTGCTCCACAGGTAATGAGGTTGGTGGCGGCTGTTGCTGAGAAGTGGGCCCATACTGTTGCTGCAGATGCGCCCCTGGGGGAACATACACAGGAGGTTTGAAGCCTGTGCCGTGTCAGTGGTTCTTCCCACTTCGATTATAAGGTTACATATCAACATCAGTTAGCGGCCTATTTGTGCCCACAACATTTGCATTTCAACCATCAAATCCCTTTACCGAGGGAAAATTGGACAATGCTCTCCTTAATGACTGGTAGACGACAATCAAACACTCATTGCCAGGCATAAGATGCCTCACTACCAATTGCACTTCCTAGTGATTTCTCCGTCAAGTTCTTCCATCCTTCTATTTAAAAAGGACAATGCATTTTTAATTCCACATCCTCCGTCGCTGAATAAATGCCTCCCCGTTTACCGTTGGTTTTCATTCTCTACCTCGGGTTCGTCCCATCCCATCCCTTGTGGAGGTTCTCGTAAACCATAGTTCAAAGTCCATGGCTTCATCAAGATTTTTGCTATGAAGTCCTCCACACATGGTCTCCAGGAGTTGTTTCATGGAAGGGGACATTCCATCATAGAAATGGTTCACTAGCATCCATGTATCAAAGCCATGGTGAGGGCATGCACTAATGGTCTCCAGATACCTTTCTTAGCATTGATAAAATTTCTCATTGTCATGAGCTGCAAAGGTGCATTTTCCTTCGTGTTGCCGGTCTTATGGGCACCGAAGAACTTCTTCAAAATTCCGTCGCAGCCACCCTCGCCCCGATGGTCCTTGGCCTTAGTGAATTAAGCCAAATTTTGGCTTTATCTTTGAGGGTCAAAAGGAAGGCTTTCATCTTGAGCAAGTCCATATCAAATGCACCCTCCTTAAAATTAGTGCAAAGCTCCTCGAAATCCCGAATATGTGTGTATGGATTTTCATTTTCCATACCATGAAAAGTCGTGAGTTGTGGGCACAAAATAAGGTCCACCGCTACATCCCTGGGCTGGGGTATTATGCATGAGGGTGCACTCACCTGTGGGCGAGTGTGATCCCTTATCGATCTTTAGGCATTGGGTTCCCGATGAACCCCCTGTTGGCTCTGCTGTTCTTCAGGTGGGGTCTCCATCTGATTGGTGTGCAAGCTAACTTCATAGCCTTGTTCAATTGGAGCACCTAGCCTTTCCAATCTTCCTGCAATGTTTCTGTCCCACTGCATAAGCTGCTATTAACACACCATAAGCAAGAAACCAACAAAAACAAGACTAACAAAAAGGTTATGGTTAGCTAAAATCAAACAGGAGTAAATAACACACAAAGGAAGCTTTAAACTCCCTATGGAAATTTTCAAATTCCCCTGAAGTGAATTGCAAGTAGGGAAAAATGGTAAAATAAAAAAGAAATGAGATTGCACCAAAACTTGTGATGTGAATCACAAGTTCACTACGTTTCTTTCTCACTTAGGCACCATCCCCGGCAACGGCGCCATTTGATTCATTTAGGCCAAGTAGGTGTTCGGAATCAACAAAATTTATAACCTAGATTTACTTCACTGACGAGCAAAGCCATCGCAAAGATAGTGGCTCTAGGGTCGAACACACGATGGGTTTTCTTCAGAGAGGAGAGTTACAAATAAGATTGAAATGGTGTCTTCTCGTTAGACTTGTGGTTTGTGAAAACAGCAGGTGGGAATGGTTGAAAACTGAAATAACTGAAGCAAAGAGTTAAGAGAAACTTGAAGCCTCGTATCACCGGGCTTAGGTTTTAGGTTAACCGATGTTCTCTGTCTTTTCTCGCGCTGGGAGCATGACATATAGTCATTTCCCGAACCCGATCTTCATTTAGCTTTAGAACTTAAACCTAAGAGTTTTCTGGAAGGATGGCATCGGATTAGGCATAAATGTCCCTTATAGTGAAAACACATCTCGTAACCTACCTTGATTCAAAATGGCCAAATAGGTGGTGATCCGGAATCAACAAAATTTATATCCTAAGTTCCTCCTACTACCGTAGTCAAGCTACTGCAGTATAGTGGTCTAGGGTCGAACACGGGGATGGCTTTTCATTCCACAAATGATTTGTATCATGATTCAAAATGGTGAGGCTTTCATTTGGATTTTTGGATTTGGGTAAAAACAGGGAGATTGGTTGTTTATCGTTAACCTGCGCTTTAAATTAAAGTGTGAAATGGTAACCTCAAGGCTCGGGGTCACTAGCTCGGGTAAAATGGGGCTATTAAGGTGTCCTCGTTATTTCCTCGCATTAGGCAAGTGACATATAGTCAAGGCCAAAATCGGATCTTTGTTTAGCTATAAAACCTAACCCTAAAAACACTCCTATTTGAGTCCAAACATATACTGAGCATTCAATGTTCCACTCAGTATGAAAACCTAGCATTTAACCTCATTTCAATGGCTCGTAAATGACATCTAAAGAATGTCAGTGCATCTACCATTAAGAATGTATCAACCCTAAAGCATGACAAGTATTGACTAAAGGAAAGACATTAAATGAAGATTAACCCTAGTTTGAAAAGCTTTGGAACCATAAATGCAAAGACTAAGCTTCATTTAAAGCATGAGGACACTTCCAACCACCTAATAACTAAGCTAGTAACCTCTTCGTTTTTGAGGTTTAGCTGGGCATCCCTTGAGTTGTCATCCTCAAGGGGTGTGTTTGGCAGCCAAGAAAATGAGAGAAAGAAAAGAGAGAAGAGAGAAAACTCTGACCTAAAAATGTGTCGCTGAAAGCTTGATAAAAGTGCTAAGGTTGTCAAAGCTATAAGGTGGCTTATATAGCCAACCAAAATGTGTGAAATACTCAAAATGCCTAAAATATGATTACAATATTAGGATAAATGGGAATTAAACAAAACGAGGTCGTTTGGAACCAAAACACAGGGGAATGATTTTCGCTATGCAGTGAATTTCGCTATCATAGCGAAAATTTATCTATGATAGCGAAATTTCGCTATCATAGCGAAAATACAAGGCATAGCGAAATTCAAATTTTCACTATACGTAACTGCTTATGATAGCTTAAATTTCGCTACCTTAACAAAAAAAATGTGCATAGCGAAAAATTCTCGCAGGATTAAGTAAATTTTCATATATTGCGAAATTTTCGCAATGCATACGTAAAATCCTCCGCCTCCCGTCATTTCCGGATCCGAAGCCACTTAACTCATCATTTCCACTGACATTTCTTCATTTTGGGGTGATGAAATCACCGAGAATTCTCGCATTCAGCACCAATACGAAGCCAAGCTTGCCGACCGACTTCCCAAAATCCTGCTAAACTACCAAACAACTCAAACCAAATCAAGAGCACTAAATGGGGACCAAGACAAGCCAATTGGCTTAATTTACATGATTAGTACATAAAAAGCACTCAAAACCTAACTTGAATAGGACTCAAAATAGCACTTTTTGGGTACTAATCACTACCCTACAATAACTAATAGGAGACAACTAACTGGGCATGAGTAGATCTAGTGAAAGTATCCACTGAACCCAAAAAGCTTGCCAAATTCACATTAGGGAGAGCATGCCTAAGAGATTTTAACATAAGGTGAGAAGCAGGAGCACAAATACCCTTAAATGCCTATATGAAGAGCATGAGAACATGTAGCTAAGCCCAAAATCAGCACCCAGTGGCCTTCACCTTCAAGGATCAAGGGGTTTTAGCCAAGCATCCTCGATTCGCCATTACCGGGCGGTGCTCGCTACCAAGAAAGTGCAAGAGAAAGTGAAGGAGCAAAGAGAAAATCACCACCGTAAGAGGGAGAGGAAGCCATGCCCAATTTCCTTGATTAATCGATGGAGTGACAAAAGTTGATTTGATTACAAGCATGGTCGGTTTATATGTGCTCGTAATAAAGGAAATTACAAATTCAGGTTTAAATAACCAAAATTACATGAGGGGCAAACTTATAAAAACCACCAAAAGTGGGTCAAAAAGGGGCCAACGTGCACAGTGTGAGCAAGTTTGTTCGCAGGTTGCGAAATCAAGTAACCCGCAAATTTCAGTTGCAACTTTGCAACCCTGCAAAAATTTCTACAGGCTCCTTCTCTTCAATGTTTTTACTCCAAAATTCCTCTTATTCAACTCGCATCTGAATTCGGCCTCGTTCATCGCTTTTGAATCGAATCAAGAATTATGAGGTATTCGACCTTCAAACTGAATTTCTATTACTAAGCAAAATGTGATCGCACAAAGCCGGACCCAAATGTATCAACTGAAAGTTATCGGGTCAATTAAGACGCGAAAAGCACATAAACCTCGCTATAAACAAGGCTCAAAATTTAATCGCTAGGTACTAATCGTGTATCGAAAGAGAAGTGCGGATCGATAATCGGGTTTGTTCGCACCGTTTCTTATTCTTTGCTATTTGTTCGCTATTCGCTCTTTAATCTCTCGTTTGTTCTTTGTTCTCTATTTGTGAAATATACATATATATCGATTCAATTATTAGTATTTGAATGTTTGTCAAATATCGCATGTATGCGTGTATTCAACTATAAGTGAATTTATTACATAAAAGTAAATTGATTTGAAATGTAATATTGGTCGACCAACATGACGGATTCACCAACCGAATTCGCCATGAAGGTAACTGCACTGCTAGATGTGAAATCACATCGTTACCGAATGACAAACATTTACAGATTCACTAACCGAATCTGCCGTGAATGCTCTACTTCTATAGCCATATGTGAGATGGTAATATTGAATGTGAAACCACATTGCTACCGAATGACAACAGACAAGATTCACTTAACCTAATCTATTGTGAATGCCGACTTTCTATGCCCATATGTGAGATGGTAATATTGAATGAAACCACACAGCACAATGACAAATGTGACAGATTCACCAATCGAATCACAGAATGTCAACTTCTATAGCCATATGTGAGATGGTAATATTGAATGTGAAACCACATTGCTATTGAATGACAAACATGACAGGATTCACCAACTGAATCTGTCGTGAATGTCGATTTATATAGCCCTATGTGAGATGGTAATATTTAATGTGAAGCCACACAGTACCAATGACAACATGATAGGATTCACCAACCGACCAAGCGCACGTTGACTCTATAGCTATATGTGAAATCACAAACCGAAAAGCGAAAAATGGTATTAAAAAGTGTATTTGTATAAGTATCTTTTACATTACACAGACATTGTATAAAGGCATTATTTTGATAAATGCATGATTTATATTGAACTAAAATGGAATAGAGAACTGTATAGAACCACTAAGCATGAAAATGCTTAGCGTATTGTTTTATCAATGCGCAGGTACCGAGTGATAGACAATGAAGCAAGACCCAAGGTCGAGGAGCCTGCAGTCATAGAGAGAATCATGAGTATAGTTCACCATATGCATTCACTCCATTTCTTTCGAACATTGATATTTTGTAAAAACAATTTGAACTTTGAACTTCTATTTTGTAAATGCATTTGTTAAATGTAAATGTTATGGGTCTTTTTGAATAGTAAATGCTTTCATGTGGCTCGCCCAAATGAAGTGCTTCCGCGTAATTAAAAAGGCTAAAATGGAATAACACAAACAAAATTTTTTGAGAAGATAATTGAAAATGTCGGAGTAAACCGGGCTCCGGTTTGAATCCACCAACCGGGTTGAGTTGGGGATTTGGGTCGCAACACTTTTGAAAACGAAAATTTAATAAAATGATAAATAAAGTACCCAAAACGTGTCTCAAATCATGAAATGTAATCGCTAAAATGATTTGATTAATGGCTTGTGCCAGCGTCTCGGGTTTCTGCTCTCGATCCTCCAACCGGGTCGGGTCGGGCTTGGGGGTCGCTACAGAAATCAAGTTATATAATAGTTAATATCGTGTATGCATATTATAAATATATAGTATTATATGAAGTTTTCATATTTTAAATTAGTTTAATTTAGTAATAATATATTAATAAATTAATTTTTCATGTTAGTTAATATTTGAAACGAGCATGTGGATGAACCTCAAATTTCCTATTCATGGAGAAGTTATGGATACAAGTCAAGACATTTATGCATGGCATGTTCGATCCTATAATCAATAGTATCAGAACACCATGTCTTTGTATGAGTATTGTCTTTACCAAGATGGGATCCCTCCATCAAATGATGCAATAGAGTCACATCGATCTTCATTTTGATTTTAAAAGCTCATTGCAATGTAATTTCAATGTCTATATTTGATTATTAATGTCATTTGTACACTTTTAGAAAGAATTTCCATGAATTTCAAAGTATTTTTTTTAATTTCTGATATATCGATATTCATGTAAAAATATCCATTGATATATCTGTAAAATCCAAGTACCGATATATCCGTCGAAACCGATATTTCCAACCTTGATTATAGTCAAATTGAACAATACAGTTCAGAAAATGACTAAACTAACACATTGGTCAGAAGTACCTTAAAAATTGATTGTGCTTGGGTTAGGAAAACTTTAAGAGACTTATCATTAGAAATCTCTTAAGAGTCCTAGAACTTGATGCATTATTATTCAAGGTGAAATCATAAGCATCACAACCAGTAGAAAATGATTTAGGCCATCCTTTGACTATTTGGGACTTTTAAAAGCCTACCCTTTGATATGCTATATGCATATACCTTAGTAAATATTTTGAGCCTAATACCAGTTTCATCATCAAAACCACAAAGAATAACCTTAAATCTTCCTTAAGTCTCACTTTACAGTAAAGAACCCTTAATTTACCCAAAAACTACAGATCAATGCAGCAGAAATGATCAGGAGAATAAGTTTGAGGGAGTACAAATTTGAATTGAAATAAAGGAGGAGAATTAAGGATCAATAAGGAAGATAATTAAGAAAAAATTGTACTAAAGGAGGTACAAAACAGAAAATTGAGAAGCTAAAAAAGAATGACAGTTTTAAGGAGTGAGTTTTACCTTGTAGCCTACTGACATTGAGCAATTAAGTCCTCAGGGGTGTTCTACACCTAGTACCCTAATGCCAACTGGTATGAGAGTTATTGACCCAACGCTTGTTAAGAGGAAGTAGAAAGCTTAAAAGGGTAGGACATTGCTCTACTCCAAACCTGAAACAAAATGATAGAAATGAGCTTATGGAGCTGAATTGAAAATAGCAGATGAAAATAAAAAAAGCCACATAAGAGAAAATACAAAAAAATGTACTAGAATAAGTTTAGTGGTGCTTGAAAGGCTATTTTAGCAGAGAAAGATGATGAGCAATGAAGGCAAAATGTTAAGAAAATGTATGTTGTTTGGGTAAACTTGAGCCTAAAATGTTCAGTTATCTACTTAATTACCTTAGGCATACATTACAAGCTCAAAAGACCTATTTGATTATAACGGTTGTGTTATGCCTACATTAGTGGAGAATAATATGACCAACAAGCCTATGGGACCTAAATCACTATGATTTATCTCATTTTGTATAGTAACTCTCATAAAGCTAACTAATTTGCAAATTAGTCATAAAGGGAAGACCAACACACACTCACAGAGTCTAGAACTATATATGTTTATTAACTATGAATTACATGTTGTATTGAATGATTTAAATTGAAAAATTTTAGGATTCTAAAAAAATGAAGCCACTAGAATTGATGTCACAAACTGAAATACTACTATGTTTAAAATGCTATTATGATTGAAAGATGATTTAATTGAAAAATGTCCTTAAAAATTGAATTTTATTGTTTGAGGACAAACAAATAGTCTTTTCTTTGCTTGAGGATAAGAAAAACTTTAAGTTTGGGGGAGTTTGATGAGTTTAAAACTCATCTAATTTTAAGCCCATTTTTCAAGTATATTTTAGGCTCAAAGGTTCAGTTCAGTGTAAAATCATGGAGCTTTCACCTAGATTTATGTTTTTTAGGAAATTAAGGAAAAAAAGCAAAATTTAGCATAAAAATGAGCATAAATCAGCATTGTGCAGAAAATAGGCCAATGTTGTGACATTAGATTTCCAATGTCATGACATTATGTGGAGAAGGTCTTGACACTCACGCAATGTCAGATCATTAGTCACATGAAAGGCGTAGATATGCTAATGTCACGACATCATAATGACATTATCACGACATCAAGTCAATATCGTGATATCACAACTCAATGTCGTGACATTAAAAGTAGCCTTAGCACTCAAGCTACATTAGACATCCAATGTCGTGACATCTACACGGCGCTGGGCCATACGGCATCGGGCCGCAGTGTTGTTAACCGAATGCTTAATGTTGCGACATCACAACTCAATCTCGCGACTTTAGTAAGGATTGTCAATGGTGTTAGCTGACTACGTCGCGATGCAAACAAGCCCAATCCGCTGAAGGCATTAGTTGAACCCCGTAGTGACATCAAAGCAATGTCGTGACATCAGATCAAAGAAGTCTGAGGTGAAGTTTAACATCTAATGTCGCGACATCGCCACGACATTGTTGAGACATCAATGTTATGTCACGACATCGACTTAAGGTAGTCAAGGTGGAAATTAACTAACCAATGTCGCGACATCAGGTTAGCAATGTTGTGACATCAGCTGAAGTGATTAGAATAGTAGAGGCAATGTCGTAACATCAACAAGTGAATTACAAGAAATATCGCGACATCGCAGTGGGAATGTAAGAGGCGTAAAGACATCACTAACAATATCATAAAATCAATTAGTGTCGCGACACAACTAAAATGTCGCCAAACATAATGTAGAACTAATGCAATGTTGCAACATCAAACCCGGTGAATCCAAGTTGAAACATCAAGAGCTACTGTCGCTGATACATCAACTCAAGTAGAAGAGCTAAAATGCGTTGTTGCGGATAGAGTAACTCCCAATAACATGCAAAAGCAATGTTGAGACATCAGATTTTATCTACAATGCTACATTTAAATGTCGCGACATCATCACGACATTGATTTATCACTGGAAATTGAGAATTGCCCATTAGACTTTCAATGTCACGACATCAAATTCAATCCAAGACATTGACAACTCACACGTTAAATAATACGACGGCTATCATGACATATGAGCTAGGTATAATTTATGGGTTTTTCAAAGTATGATTCTCGCCTCAATTTTAGAGCCCAAGACCTGAGACTATAAATAGAAACTCCCAAGGAATAGTGTGCAACTTCCAACGACTTTTCATCAAGTCTGTGTGTTTTTTAGGAGAGCTGAAGTCTCATTGTATATATTTTTCTTTTATTTTTTTCTTTTTTTTTTAGTTTGTTTCCTAGATTTAGTTTTCTTCTTTCAGATTATAGTAGTGATCTAAATCAGGATTTAAGCCGATGAATGTAAATCAAAGCTTAAAATTATGTCCACTTAACAACTGGAATTTTAGAATCTATTTTTCTTCGCTTGACAGCGCTTTCAATAGAATTTGTTTGATCAACTAGTCATTGTCATTTGTGATCCGTGACGAGAGGCTCCTACCCTTTAGGAAGAATCGACATCGGGATTATTATTATTCAGAGATTTATAATGTTGTTTCTTTGGGAATGAAATTCGAGGATTTAATTGATATTACTCTACATTGAGTTGTTCTTACACGTTGTTTAGTACCCAAAAAGAGATGTATTGTTGTCAGGTTTCCAGAATACCGAGTGACACAAAGATCGACTATCATGTTAAAAAGAGCATTCACTTAGGTAAATTATACCGATATGGTTTAAACTAATTAACTATTTGATCACTAATTATGAAGATCTAACCTCTGACTTCAAGGTTCCCTCTTGGGTGACAATATGAGTGTGTTCCCGAGACATAAGATCCACCTACTCATCTAACAGTTTAATTATGAGAGGTTTCACTTCAATTGATAAGAATAAACTCAATCCTGTGTTAGTTGAGATTGAGATTATAATCAAGGAAAGAGGAGATTCTTGTTTATTTGATGGCTGAGGTACCAATTATATTGGAGAAGGCTTATATAATCCTATCTATGGGGGCAAGCAAATTTTCAGTCCCAAGAGATGGTTGTGAAGTATTGAGAAGGAAAATTAGTCAGATCTTAAGAGGATTAGGTCCTACAAGTAGCTTTTCAAACCCATTGTCTAGAGATAGAAGTGTGGCAAGCTAGAGAGTGAAATGTGTGGTGTGAGGAGAAATCTGTTTGCTACACTACCTTGCTCTTAGCCAACGTCAAAGTTCACGTCCCATACTCTATATTTTATTTGGAAACTTGCAAATTGATAGTCAAAAAACTGATTTCATTCCCAATGTTATTTCAGTTGAGTACACTATCTTTCATGTATAATTAGAATTTCTTTATCTTTTTTTTAAATTTCTTTTAGACAGATAATTTTTAAGGAAATTAGAGGTTCAAATAGTGATGATCTTGAGTAGTGATGGTAGTTGATCTTTAGATTTTCAAAAATCAATCCTTGTGGGAATGATATCCGAACTTATTTTGTCCACTTTATTACTTGAATGACCTATGCACTTGCAGTGATTTATACCAAAACAAAATATTAATTTCAAATCAATACTTATAAAGCAAAAATCTGACTTTATACATCCAATCAAACAAGTTCTTAGGATAACTGCCGGGGATTGACTAATCTCTGGTGGTTGTTCTAAGAATCATTGTGTTTTTAGTCTATGTTATAAATTAGTTCAAATCACCTTTAAGTGTACTTTTCATCCATGCTAGACCTTCATCAAGGTTATCCCTTTATCTCGCTCTATGGAATAACACCCCGTGGCTGGCTTAGCCCACACATACTCCCCATGTGCATTCAACGACTGCAACTATGTGCCAACCGATTTCTAACGGTTATCTTTGTGTTCATTTCTAGTAAATTCAAAGTTCTAGACCTGGGAGATAGCTTCTTCTTTCCAATATCACATCTTGTGTGTTCTAAAGAGGCATTCTTTCTTCTCTTGACTCTTTTTTAGATGCCAAACTGATGAAAAAAGGGCCTTTAACTTTAAGGAGAAGTAGGTTTTCTCCTCATGTAGTGATCCTCCCATGTGCATACTCTCTCTAGACATGTTCTCCAAGGGGATGAATTCTCAGACTCTTATTTGAACTATCAGTCTACATAAGGGTTTGCGAATGTTCTAACTAGTAACCATTTAAGGAAGAGACAATCCATGCGTATAGCTTCTAGATAGATGAATCTTTTCTTCTCAATGCTTTCCCTTACCCAGGAGCCCATGAGGTCCATCTAGAGCGCCCGTAGCCTAGTTGTGCACTTAGGTGGGACTTAGTACGATAAGAGGGTGATGCGACATTTCTCATCTAACGAGTTTAGGTTTCATGATTAAATGCCTTTGGCTAGAAGGTCCAATGATGGTGGTGTCACTTCTCCTTGTGTGTTCAAACTGTTGAACCTACAACTCTTGTTCTAGTTGTATTTCATGCATGCAAGGATTAATGGTGGTTAGTAGGACAAATAATCACTGACGCCCTTTCCTTCCATGATGCGACAATGATTTCATTATATACTATACACTTTGTTTTTTATGAAAATTATAGAAGTAGATCTTCAACAAGCTGACTCACATCGATCGTATTTACTATCGATCCTTCATCAAAGACGCCATTCGGATGTGCGCAGGCAAAAATGCTAAGAAAATGCTAGCCAAATCGCGCCTTTTTGGCTTGCACCGCCATGACGCTATGCTGATAATGTTAATAAGTGTCACCACGCTAAGGCCTGCGTCGCGACGTTGGCTGCAGCTATAAAGAATGCTTCTTTGTCATGTCACGACTACAGTTCACCGCCGCAACGCGAATTTTCACGCTACAATGTGAGAGATGTTGCCTATCAATGTTAATTTTTCATTATTTTGCTCTGTTTTTGGTCTGATTCTCCCCCCTCTTTCTTCCCTTAGCTCCCAAGAGATGACCTACATAATAAGATGAGCATTTAGAACATTATACCACTAATTTATATCTAAAAACTACAAAATAACACACAAAACATAGGGATATAATGAGTATGAAATATACTCATCAAACCACTCCCCAATACTCTTCCTTTTCCACCGTCTCCAAAGATTATCTAATCCTGACTGGATGGTTGAAGGTCAGTTAGGAAACACTTGTTTCCTATCATGTGCTGTGAGCACCCATTGTCAAAATACCACTATTCTTTCCCTGTGCTATTGATTTGCAATACCGGATTATCATATGAGTTCGAACATCTTGTCGTCCATACTCTTTCGAATTACATGGAGAGCGGTGAAGTTTCCTGATGCTACTTTTCTTTCTTCATTATTCCAATCTAACATAGTTTTGATCATTGATTCCCTACTAACAAGTTTTGTTGTGATTGACCAACATGTTTCTACAGATTGCCATACTTCAACTTAATGAATACACTCATGTGTATTTTCCAGTAACTATAGTATGTATCGTCTAGTCTACGAGAGCACCTTATGGACACTCCATTCTTCATTTGATCCATCTGAATTTCACACACAAGTGGATGGAGCAACCAAAGATCTCACTCAGTAACTTAGAGTAACATGCTGTGATACCAATTGACATATATAAGTGTGTGATCCAGGTCATAGCCCTTAATGTTGGGACAGTGATTTTGTTTAGACATTAGTGCAGTGCGTTCGAACTCCCTCTATAGGTTTTAGTGTGTGCAAAGTCAATGTGATACAATTGCAATAAAGTAAAGCAACACACAATCTTTTACGTGGTTCAACAACCTAACTACGCCCAAGGGGCTATGCCCAAATGCAAGGATTTCCAATTATCTAATTTAAGATTTACAATTAGTCTGATGGGGCTACCACTAGCCACAATGTCACACCCTGATTTCTACGGTGTGATTTATGTTATTTTACCATCTTTTTTTTTTTTTTTTACAACTTGAGTCTCTAACATGACCTTCAAAATCCAACACTTTGCATAAAAGGCTACCACTAGCCCTACACACCATATATATCAACCTCAGATTTCTTCAAACTCCGAGTCCAAAACTCCACTTGAGTAATCGCCTAGAAACGTAATTAAACTCAACTCCAGGTCTCAAAACATATATATACATCTCAGACCGAAGTCCTCAATGCACCCAAGACTATACATTTACACTGATCAAAATATTTACACAAAATCCCAAAACTTCTACAAAGTGTCCCAAACTAATCATAAGCCAAATATACAATGATTCCATGATCGATATGAACTGGTCTAAAATATACAAGCAGAACCTCCACACAACACTAGATGTTCCTCAAAATGTATGCTCACCACCAAAGATGCTATACGACGACACCCCAACCTCCAAACCCCCGTAAGTCAAATCCTCAAGTCACGCGCAGACCGGGTCTCGCACTGCATCTAAGGTGGAGGGAATAATGTGTGAGTTCGATAACCTCAAGAGCGAATCCCATAACAAGCCATGCTTATAAAAACATTTCAAAATACAAATAATTCAACACATCTCAAAAACACGAAAGCATTTTCAATTAATAGGTTGATGTGGGAAACAAATGGATGCAATACTACCACCATCTCGACCTCATCGCTGACTCTTCGGGCTTTCACCTGTGGACTAACCGATCATCCCCCGAACAACGCATAAATTGTCGGGACTTACTACCCGTGGATATGCCCACATCCCGTATAACGACAAATTGCCGACTTACCACCCGTGGATACGCCACATCCCGTATATCTCGTGACCTTCCCGATATTCACAACCTGGACTAGTCATAGTCCCGTGTCCACAAGACATCCCGACTTCAGCCAGCCCCATACTCCATGTCATGCTTTAAAACAATTTCTATAAAGCATTCATCCACATGGATATTTAAAACATCATAAAAATTAGCATTCAATTCTATATATATAAAAATATACACATTTATATATATCATTAGAAAATCACATAGCTCGCTATTGAATGGCAATGTAATTTCAAAGAAACCATAGTATAGCAGAAAGGCTACAAGATCCCCACTTGGACCAAAATCCACAAGTCTCCCAAGGAAGTCAAACCGGTGCTACTCCAAAGGATCTCGCACCAATGTCATAAGATTTCTTAGCCTCAAACAATCCACGTTACATAAAATTACCTAATTGGTTTATTACTACTTCACCACTGAATCACACATATTCTTATATACCTACCAACATAAACCTTTGGATCCTCAAGAGCACTCTCTTTACACTTACAAATATCAACATTTAACACCCTCTTATTAGGGTAAATACAAACAAAGACACAACACTTCAGACTCCCTTTTCTTTTCACCTCTATCTCAAGACTCCCATTTTTTTTCAACTACAATTTTTGGACCAGGCCATACATGCTTTTGTTCATTGTGGTCTTCCTCACCAAAAGTTCTATCTCTAGCTTTCCACAGCTCTTAAATCAGGTCATTCAGACCTCTCAAATCAAGAGTTATGGTTTTTTACAACATGACCTCCGAGATCGTTTCTAGGGGACGTAACTGCGTTCTCTTCACCCTTTGACGAAATTATGGGAAACAATGAGCCATAATTGGGCCCTACTTTCTTTCATGAAGTTACTCCTATGTAACAATTTAAGAAGGATTTTGAATCACTCCATTTGATCAATATAACTCAACTTATGACTCAAAAACAAACTACTCATCAGGATTTAACTGTCTCCCGATTTTCAACCTCAAATTCAAGGGTCTTATGGTTTTAGTTCTTGGTTGCTTCTAGACATTCGGGAGGTCTAGGTCTTGGGCTTCTTCTCCAACTAGAATCATCCAGTTCGGAGTTCTTAGCCAACTTAGGGCTAAAACATCGTCATGGGGTCAAGGGGAAAGCCGACAAGACCTCCTCGACAATACACACACATGCAATCTTCAATAAAACCGGGTCTTTTACAATTTAGGGTTCCACTAAACACACCTTTCATCAAATATAGGGTTAGGATGTAATCCCAACAAAACCCAAGAATATAACCAAAGTCCATAAGAAATACAACTAAGGCCTCAAAGATCATGTTTACATACCTTAGTGAACTTTTCCAAAACTGCTTTCCTTCAAGCCTTTTCTCCTCCTTCTGTTTCAGAACTCTCTCACTACCCCAAATTCCATAATTTTCACTTCCTAGCAAGAAGTTGGTCTAGCATCCAAACCAAGAGGAATTGGCTTTGCTTGGCATGGCAAGCTCTTTCTCATGCACTTGCTATGTGTCAAGAGCTCCTACCTTGCATGTTCAGGTTATGCCTCAAGGATACTATAGCCTATAAGGATATTGCACTTAGTCCCTCTCCACTAACAAGTTTTTCAAAGCGGTCCTTCAAGACATACTTAATTTCAAACCCTAACAAAACCACTAAACTTACCTAATTGCATAATTGACCCACATGCCATAAAAATGCAATCTAACACACTTTGCTAATCCTCTAATTAAACCAACTATTAAGATTGCTAATCTTAATCACAATTTGGGCCATCATAGGCATGTTGCATTTGCTCCCCAAAAATCCTTACTTGAATATAACAAAACATATACCAGGTGTTACACACAATTCATCTTGAAACCTAATCAATTCTAGTGGAATTTACAATGAACCACCTCCATTCCCATCTCTATAGCATTACGCACCCTTACCCATATTACATTAATATAAGATGAAGAAATTAAAGAACATCATCTTTCACATAAGGTGAAAGGCTTTTAACTTGCAATATCTCAACCAAGTATATGCACTCCGCACATCTGGACTTTGCTTGTTCTTCTTTAAGGTCTTCTCTTGAAATCTATGTTGAGAACTTCCAAAGCCCTGAGTTTATAGCTTTGCTAATTAGTCTTGGAAGTCTTGATAAGGTTGGATCATTATCCTAATATGACTCTAACCTTATTTTCTATTTTTTTTTCTTTCATTTAAGCTATTACAATGGAATTAAGAAACATGCTGCTCAAGTATCATTTTCAGAATAGAATCCTAAATTCTTTCTAATTATGGTTTGATAACTTAGAAGTTAGAATCTTTTGAGATTTGATCGTTATTCTCTTGCCAACAAGGTTTGCTCTTGAAATCTATGTTGAGAACTTCCAAAGCCCTAAATTTATAGGCTTGGAAGTCTTGATACGGTTGGATCATTATCCTAATATGACTCCAACCTTATCTTCTATTTTTTGTTCTTTCCCTTTAAGCTATTACAATGGAATTAAGAAACATGTTGCTCAAGTATCATTTTCAGAATAGAATCCTAAATTGTTTCTAATTCTAGTTTGACAACTTAAACGTCAGAATCTTTTGAGATTTGATCGTTATTCTCTTGCCAAATAGATCCTAGGCTCATCGGTTACTTGCTCTCCAAGTTCATTAGCCTCCAACATAGTAGACTACCTTGCGTCCAACGTCAGCTCTGCTCATAGTCTGGACTCTCTGAGTCTTGCACGTCCCTGCATTGTAGGACGACCTTAGTCTGAACTAGTTCCTATTCCTACCATAGACTTTACATCTATTTCATCAAATCTTCATCAACCTTAATCTTTGATGTAACTATTTTCTTATAGAATCTTGAAGACAGAGAGATATGGACAATCTCAAACCCAACATATAATTTTACGTAATTAAGTGATAATTTTTATTTGTACTTTTTTCTTAGGCGAAGGAAAGGGTAGTTAGTATCGAGATTGAGTCGAGCAGTGAGGTGGCTTTCGCCTTATATTTTCAGAATTATGATTTCTTTTGTTTTTCTGTGTTTTCTCATTGACTAAACGCGTGAAAGTCGTTTCTTTTTGTTTTTGCGTTTGATCTATACTTTTTCTCCGTTTAGCTCTATTTACTTGCTTCTTCATTTTATCTTTTATCTTGACTTCTCAACACCCATAGAATCAGACTGGGCAGTAAGAAAAATAGTCATGAAAATTTATTTTATTACTTATTATTATTTTGGGATATTATTTTAATTTTCTATTATGCCCAAATTATGCTTAAGGCATAAACAAATGTTTTAGGTTTTATTTTTGGGGACTTCTATCAGTTTTATCAATTTATAAAAAAAATTCAAAGCTTTAGCTTTATTTATTATCTGGTATGAGAATTAATCTTTGATTGACACGTGTATCTTCTCGTTGGTCAATGGCATGTTGATCAATTGCTACACGTTAATTCAATTACATACGGGATAATGCTGTTGCATGTTAAATTTTTCTTATTGAACAGAGGGCTTTCCTGTACGAAACAACAAGCCAACTCAGCAAAATTGGCATCGTTGTAACTTGTAAATATGGGCAAGATGGGCCAAAAAAGATACAACAGAAACCATAGTTTATGAAATAGACGCTGTTGTAATGCCAATCTTAACTCGTTGAGTTGGGAGAAAGTTTAATAATGTTTGATTCCGGAAATTTTGAGGGAAATTGTAGGGAGTAAAGAAAAAAAAAGAAAAGAGACAAAACAATCTGCGCATGGGCCGCCACGGCCCACCCTGATGCCTCACCCATGCCTCCCATCCTATGTTGCCATCCAGCCTAAGTAAGCACCTTTATTTTTCAAAGGTGATCACCAAATCCCTGGGCCCAGGGCCGAAGTCTCTGTCTCCTGTCTTAGCCATTCCTTCCCCATTTTGCTCATATGTAGCCAGGGGTCAAAGAACAACGAACAAGCTACATACCTTTCCACAAAGTAATCTGCGCCTGCGGTGTGCCCCTTTTCATTGCTTCTCGTTCAATGGAGAATTAATAAACGTCATCTGCAATACCAATCCAAACCCAATTGTCATTTCACCAAGGAAAAAATGGAGAGCAGCAACAGTGACAAAATTCCGGCTGGAAAGGTATCCGATTACGATCGGAAAACTGAATTGAAATTCTTTGACGACTCAAAAATTGGTGTAAAGGGATTATTAGATGCTGGGCTCACTAAAATCCCACGAATGTTCATCAAAGACCAACATGAGACTCACACAAGTCCGGTTTCCCCGGCGTCCCCCGAAGGCGTTCCAATCATAGACGTCAAAGGCATGGATAAAGATGCAGTTCTACGCAGTCAGATCATCAAGAAAGTGGGAGAAGCTTGCGAGAAGTGGGGTTTCTTCCAGGTTGTCAACCATGGTATTCCAGAGAGTGTTTTGAATGCTATGATTGATGGAGTTCGGAGATTCCATGAGCAAGATGATGAGACCAAAAAGGCGTGGTACTCACGTGATTCCCAAAGAAAAGTTAGATTTAGTAGCAATTTTGACCTTTACAAAGCACGTATGGCTAATTGGAGGGACACCTTGTCTTGTTTGATGGCTCCTAATCCTCCTCTCCCTGAGCAACTGCCGGCAGTATGCAGGTTTGTGAACACCTTCTTCAATGGATTCCAAACTTTTTCCTATGAAAAGATTATAAGGCTCAAAGAGCTACCAAGAAATCCTGCCAACAAAAATTTGGATCTTGCTTTTCTACGATGGTACGGCCTTACTGATGAGAAAAAAAAAAAGGTTGTATGTTTGGTTCTAGAAGTATTGATTTTTTATATTTGATTGCCTAATGAAAAATATCAAAGAAAATGGAATATAAATAAAATTCACGAATTCTTAAATTATTTCATTTTTATATTGATGATTTAAAATAAATAAAATGACTTTGAATGAAGTAGCGAATAAAAATAATGTGTGATCTAATTCAAATTTTATTTTCCTTTCATTCCACTTTCCTCTATATTTTCCTTCTCTTGCATTTGCATTTTGGATATCATTTTCGGGAAAACCAAGCACAGCCTTAGGTACAAGGGAAATTATGGCTAAGGTAGGATGTGACATTAAATGTAAATCTGATTTGTGCGGCAAATGGTGATTTTTTTTCCTTTGCTTTCCTGTTTATTTTTATCTTGTTTGTGTCACAACTGCAGCAATTGCCATGATTATATTATCCAAAGCTATACCCCTTTTTTCTTTTATTTCTTCCTTTTATTTTGGCTGCTTTATGGTATAATGGTTTCTCAATAGCTTTATGTCTTTATATGTGATTGATGAACATGCAGAGATATAGTGATGGAATACTCGGAACAAGTGGTGAAATTGAGCCTTACTTTGTTTGAACTATTGTCGGAAGCTCTTGGACTCCATCCGAATCATTTGAAAGACATGGGATATGCTGAGGCTGTTGTCCTAATGGGGCATTACTACCCAGCATGTCCTGAACCACAACTCACCCTTGGCGCTAGCAGTCACACTGATCCTGACTTCTTCACCGTACTTCTACAAGACCAAATGGGTGGCCTCCAAGTTCTTCATGAAGATCAATGGCTTGATGTTCCCCCTCTACCTGGAGCTCTGGTTATAAACATCGGAGATCTTCTACAGGCAAGTCTATGCCAAATTAAGCAAAATTTTATACTTTAAAGGGTTTTTGTATTTCAAAGGGTCTCATACCAATTCAATATTGTTCATACTTATAAACTCATGATCCTTCCTATTTCTAATTCTTCATCAAAATTAAATTGACAAAGAACCTCAAATTTCTTTTCCTAGTCTTCAGGTCTTTCTTTGGTGTGGTACGTCTCTAAAGATAAATTTAAAAGCCCCAGCTACAGAATGCCGGCAAAAAATATAGGCCCAAACGCACATTCATGTTATTATGTGAATCAAGGCTTAGACATTCGGGATTGTTCCGGTTGTGTTAATATTTGCCTTTTGTGCATGCAGCTTGTCTCTAATGATAAGTTTAAAAGCATCTTCCACAAAGTTCTTGCAAAAAACGTGGGCCCGAGAATTTCAGTAGCATGCTTTTTCAGAGCACCATATCAGCAAGACAACAACATAACACTCTACGGTCCCATAAAGGAGTTGCTTTCAGAAGAAAACCCACCCATCTACAGGGAAACAACCATTAATGAGTTTCTCACTTACTACAACTCAAAAGGACTGGATGGGAAATCTTCACTTCCATATTTTAAGCTGTGAAGGTTGCCATGGAGACTCTATGCTAAATGGATAAGAGAAGATTATAGTGCCAGATCTGTCAACATTTTCTAGTATTTCTTGACTTGTGGATAGTCTGGAACTGAGTTTCTCTGTCTCAAATGTGTGCTTACTTTCAGAGCCAGGCAATTATGGACTCTGGTACTCCAATCTTTTTAAGGTTTTCTGGAGGAAATAAATAATAAGTCTCAGAATTCAGCTTTGCATTTTTATATATTTTCCTGTGTATCACTTGGATATTCCACAGATCATTAGAACTTCCCCAGCTACAGAGGAGACATGGATCATTAGTGCACATTGCCACATTCTAATTAAGTTCTAATTAAGTTCTAATTAAGTTCTAATTAAGTTCTAATTAAGTTCTAATTAAGTTCTAATAATAATAATAATAATAATAATAATAATAATAATAATAATAATACACACAATAATAATAATAACAATAATAATAATAATAACACACACACACACACACACAATACTAATAATAATAAATAATAATAATAATAATAATAATAATAATAACAATAATAATAATTAATAATAATAACACACAATAATAACACAATAATAATAATAATAATAATAATAATAATAATAATAATAATAATAATAATAATAATAATAATAATAATAATAATAATAATAATAATAATAATAATAATAATAATAATAATAATAATAATAATAATAATAATAATAATAATAATAATAATAATAATAATAATAATAATAATAATAATAATAATAATAATAATAATAATAATAATAATAATAATAATAATAATAATAATAATAATAACACACACACACACACACACAATAATAATAATAATAACACACACACACACACACACACACATTAACACTACCACACACACACACACACACACACACAATAATAATAATAATAATAATAATAATAATAATAATAATAATAATACACACAATACAATAATAATAATAATAATAATAATAATAATAATAATAATAATAATAATAATAATAATAATAATAATAATAATACACACACACACACACAATAATAATAATAATAATAATAATAATACACACACACACACACACAATAATAATAATAATAATAATAATAATAATAATAATAATAATAATAATAATAATAATAATAATAATAATAATAATAATAATAATAATAATAATAGTATTTTTTCCCTAATACTTTTTCCCGGTTTCAAATAGAGCCTTTAGTCTTTAAGGCTTACACTCAGATTTCAAGGTTCAATTAGACCTTTACATACTTGAAGTCTTTTCTTTTGCAATGGATGAATAAAAAAGGTTATAGTGCTTCCAACCTAAAGGTGTCCAATTATAGGTTGTGTTGAGCCAACACAACTCAATGTTTTGCAAGTCATTACAAGCCAACATGTTGGGCTAACTCATGAGTGCTAAAATTACTTGTTTTTACATATATATTTTGAGCCATTCTTGAGTCTTATCACTACAAAAACCCTAATTTAGCCAATTGTCAGTTCCTAAGCAAGAAACTAATGCTTATTTGGAGTTAATATGTTTTTGTACGTAATTAGCTGCTATTATCAAGATATTTGGCACTTGAGGCAAGCCACTGGTATTCCAGAGTCAATAGCATGCACGGGGACATGTCCAAAGATAAGCAACAAGAAAATTGGAAGATTGAGGAGAGTTTAAGAGAATTTTATCCTCGCAATCAATGAAATTTTCGCAATGCAGACAAATCCTTGTTGTTCAAGTTCGTAGTGACTCCATGGTCACTGTGAAAATTTCGCAATGCACATAGGCCATCTCTAGACAATTTGCAGTGAAAATTTGTATTGTAGTCTTCTACTCTTTGGTACTGTGAAAATTTTGCATTATAGTCTTCTACTCTCTTGTCATTTTTTCGTAGTCACTTAAGGCAATTGTAAAAATTTTGCAATCACCCTTAGTGACTACGAAAATTGCAAGGAAAACCAAGAATGGAAAGAAAGCTCCCCAAATCAGTGAGAATATTCCTTGGAGGCTTAGGAATGGAAAGTTACGACACATGAGGAGTCTTGAGGGCCCTAGATGGGCCTATAAAAGGAGAGGAGCGGACTAGGAAAAGAGGGAGACGAAAAAGGAGATAAAGGCAAGTCTTAGAGAAAGATCACAAAGGATATAGGAGGAAACGATGGAGTTCATTAGAACTCCAACTCTTTCTTCTTCCCTTTCTATGTTTTCTTTGAAATTAATTCTCAGATCACTTTGCTATGTTTTAGCTTAATTTGTCGGCTAAGATGTAGCTCTAGTTTGAAACAATAGATTTGGGTGGTTTTGAATTCTAATCTTTGCCACGTGTGTTTCCCTAATATGATGAGTATTTTATTATGTTCTTAATGCTTGTGCGCAATTGGCACTATAAGGAAAAAGTTAATCAATGACAAGTTTAATGCATTGAGTTACAATTACACTTCCCCGAAGCGTCATGGTCTCGCCTGTCATTGTATAAGTTTACACATAATGACGCTTATTTTGAGCGTCATCTTTGTGAATCAAAACTATGACATTCATTTGAAGCATCATTCTCTACTCGTAATGTTTCAATCTAATAACTTAACTATGACACTTATTTGAGTGTCATTGATTTTTATATGTTTTTGTTTTAGAATCATGACACTCATTACAAGTGTCATAATTTTTATCACATTAAAAATTATATTTTCATTAATTTCATTAGCTATAAATCCTGATATAACAATATGATTATTGAAAATGTACACATAATATGAAAGTAATATAGAGGAGAAAAAACATATCAAAGTCATATGGATAAAGCTACTAAGCTATCGATATATACATTGATAAAAAATTACAACAATATTCCCAACAATTTTAATAGATTATATGGGTAGAAGTACAAAATGTTCTTTAATTTGTTGGTAGTGGAGTATCTTTCTATGGGAGAGTGCTAAGCCTATCAAAATCACCACATAAGTCCATCTGCTGCTGTTCAAATGTGGAAATTAAGTTTTAGATATAAAAAACCAAGCAAAAAACTTTGTAGAGTACCAACTAGACTAAGACATCGATTTATTCTTTTGATGAGTGCTAGTGTGGTAATTTTCAAGGTATTAAATGAACATTTAACTCAAATTAGAATAATACCTTGTCGGGAAAGAACCCACCAATGATAACTTGTAAGATGCAAACCGACCTAATGGAAACTGACTTGTAGAAAAAAGAGAATGACATAAAACAAAAAGGTTGACATAACATTATGTACATTCTTAATATCTGAAAAATAACAAAGTGCTTCATAATAACAAGAATCATAGATTATATAACCATATACTTGGGTATAACTTTCTAAACTAGAAATAAGTAAAGTCATAAAGTCTAAACAAAGTGGAATTCAATTTATTCTAGAAGGCTTCAATAGAATTGAAATTTCAAATAAAAAATATACAAAAAATGGATTAATATTAGTAGCATAAAGGAAATCCTAAGTTATATACTTATAAAATAATCTAATAAAACACATAAATGTAAACAAAAATCTTAAGAACTAACAAATAATCGAAGACATAAAGTTTCCAATGCTTAATGAAAAGGAGATATCTTGCATACACTTAGTACAATCCAAAACAATCGACATCGATTCTACCATTACGTGATTTTTCAGCTTCCCAAAATAACATTCCTGCATCTTGAAAGCAATTATAATAAGATAATAAACTCAGAAGAAGTAAGGAATTGATCTAAAAGAGGCAAGGATAGTACCATAAATAAGTCAACTCCAATCACTATTTTAATTTCTCTATTTTTGTCATGAGGGAAAGGAGATTCAAAATCTGCATAAAAAGGAGTAGTAAAGCAATCAAACAATTGTTATGTCAAATTGATATATAAACCAAATTTACAAAATCTCCTAACCTTTCGCAGAAATACAAAAAAAAAAAATTAAATAAGTTATATTTTTTATACGTAGTTAAACTCATCCACTACAAGTAAAATAATAAAAGTTCATAACATGCATTTTTTGTGAATGAAAATAAGAAACTCTCTTTCAAAATGTAATTAAAAATAGTTACGAGATAAAATGTTCATAAATTTATGGAAGTGACTACTTATTCTAGGTATAACTTACTAGGAAAATCATAGTAATGCATTATGCTTTAAAATAACTACATCACAAAAATTTCAGATTCAACTATCAAAGTGAGTTGCATCAAAATATTCTTGTCAACTTCACATTAACCTTTGATGAGTTATTTACCAACAAAGCAAAAAAAAATTCGATACAAATATAAGGCAATTCATTACATTGTACCTTCAAGCAAAAAGTTATCAATTCAGTCACTAGTAGGACCCATTCGTTTTACTTCATTTATCTCCATTTCTCTATAAGACTTTTTCCCCATTAAATCCAATAACGAGCAACATACACCATTGATTAGTTGTTGATATAGTAAACAATAAGAATAATTGAAAATTTATTAATAAGTACAAATTAACATTTGTCAGGAGTATGCCTGAATAAATTAGAATGTCTTTCATGTATCTCATTATATAATATCCACATTCTACACTACCTGGCTGCCTGGGACACTATAAATGAAAATGTAACCCATTATATTATGATCCTTAAATTAAAGTGTATGATTTTTAGTACTTTAGTACTATGAACTGGAATTTATAAATCATAATCAAAGTGAAATAATTTATACTAACCATGACCTTTACCCATGTAGGCTCTCTCTTGGATGTTTTCTGCTTTACTGGTGGATGGATTCTTAATGCCCTATACGAAGACAATTAATAATATAAAGTATATATCATCAATCATTCAAGTATTGCAATTTATAAACTTACATGTTAACAATATCCTTCAAGTCATCACATGGTTGATACTATCACATAGTAGTATGTTGTCATTGTCTTTGTCTCTAGTGCAACCAACACTCCAATGAAAATCGAAATATTTTTGGCTAAAATGAGAATCTAGTAAAAAACATAGTACACTTATAACTATCATAAACCTTTCTAGGTTATATGGAATAAAAATATACAAGCACAATCAGATTCATTAATCGTTTTGCAATAACCCTTGATCTATTTTCCTTCGTTGCTTCTCCCATCCCAACTTTAGAAATCAGTGTAGGGTTAACAAAAGCAAATTGCTCTTTCATATCTGCATCAATCATCTTCTTCTACAAATGCCTAATTGAAATTCAACAATCATCCAAAAAAGTTATAAATATTTGGCATGCACCAAATATATTACTAAAATGGAAAACTATAATGTAACTAAGCAGATAAAAATTAAAGGCAGAAGTTCTCTCACCATATGTAGAATATGATACAATTGCCTGACACTTCCTTTGATGAGATTATCATATCCATATCTTCTTTCATGAGAAAGTTTCTAAAACCCTCTCCAAAAACATTACTAGGAATGTCTACTGGTTTTACTTTTTGATCATTGAACATTAGATCAACTTATGGTGTCAAAGTTCTTAATATCTTCGAGGATTTTCACATTTGCTTTTTAATTCTATTTTTGTTCTTGTTTTCAATTTCGACTTCCTATAAAACATATGTTATATCTTTACGTAGAATTGAAACACAAATTATGCTCATTAAATTATATGTAAATATATAAAATGTTGCACCCGTTTTTAGACAGAGAACTAAGAATGATCAAATGATCGCTACAAAACTTCATACCCGATGAAGCCCAACAGCAGCCACGTCATCAAGAATGGGAATTGGAAGTGATGTATTTGGTTCGTAACAAGCATCCATCACTACAAGGTAGTTGGGACCACATTCACGAACAATTTTCCTGCCAACCACTATATCTTCCTTCCTTGATACAGCCAATTGACATTTTCTCACCTATAAAATTAAACAACCAAAATAAATTAGTAGTCATATTGATGAAAGTTTGCATGTGTAGTATAAAGAGATGCATTTTTCAAACTTTTACCACCTCTAAGAGTTTTAGGTTTACAAGCGCTTTTAATTAACTAATAAACTAGTTAATTAAAAATAAATACCTTTTTTTGAGGTTCTTTGAGTGCTGTTGAGGGTTGATTTTTTATTCTTGCCATAGTAGGTGTATCGGAATCAACAAAATTTATATCCTAAATTTAGATGTCAAGAGCAGAGCTACTCGCAAAGATAAGGCTCTAGGTTGAACATATGGATGAGTTTTCTTCGTACAAATTGATTTGTAGTGATTCAAAATGGGGAATTTCAGTTTAGATTTTAAGGTTTGATGAAAACAATGTATTTTGGTAAAAACAGTGGTGTATGGTGGTTTACAAGCTAAAAATAAAATGAAGAAAAATAAGAGAAAGAACCTGAAGAATGGCAATGGCCTGAGGTCCTAAGGCAACCGAGAGGTCCGGTTCATTTCTCACGCTGGGAGGATGACCATAGTCATTTCCCCGACCGATCTTCATTTGGCTTTTAAAACTAAACCCTAAAATTATTATCCTTTTGAAAAGCAGCATTTACATAGCATAAATGTTCCCTGCAGTGAATACCCGTCCCCTAATCTACCCTACAGTGACTCATAGAAGACAACTAATCGAATCTCAGTGGATCTAGCAATAAGCATCCACTGAACCCAAAAGATTGCTAGTCATCGGTCAATCAAGGTAACCAAATATATTTAACCTAGATTAAAGAATTAAAACCTAAATGCTCAAAATTACCGCGTTAAAAAAACAACCAAAAGCTACCTTAAAACCGCTGGGTCGCAGCGCCCTCCTCTTCAAGGAGAAAAAGCAACAGCCAACCATCCTCCGAGTTATCATCCTCAGGGTGTTTGGTAGCGCGAGAAAGGGAGAGAAAATGAGAGAAAGTGGAGAGAAAGTGCAAAAAGCGGGAGAGCTGAAAGCTTATCCCGTAAAATTTTTTGATTTATTGAAAAGTTTGTACATACTGAGGCTTATATATGCTCAGAACAAGGGAAAATTACAAAAAAAAAACCAAGATTGGAAGGTATTAGAAGGGATAAAATGGGAACAAATAAAAAATTCTAACAAAAACATGAAAGGCCAAAAACAGAATGTGGTCAAGTAGAGACATGAATAGTCCTCGCATGATGAACAGTGCGCGTTGGAAGCATTCTTGCAGCGCTCCATTTTTCTTCACTTTTGCTCTTCTTTTCTTGTGAAATATGATCTGCAACGATGAGTTCAACTTGGGTTCTTCGTGTTTGAATCTGACTACACTTTGGCCCGGTTAGCCTACAAAACTGCAGAATTTGCTACAAAATGCGACAGAGAATATATGGACCTTAATGTGCAAATCAGGTTAATTACGCTGATTAGTACATAAAGAGTGCTCCAAACCTCGTAATAAATGTGGTTCAAAATAGCATTTTGAACACTAATCACCCCATCCCACATTGCTAGTCCCTTAGCAATGAAAGAAAGAAAGAAAGAGAGAGAGCATACTAAACAAAATCAAAATTATGTTTACAAAAAATATATTTCAAAAAGGTTGTGAATGAGTAATGCCTAACCCTAACTAAGAATCATCAAAGCCTTGTCCAATAACTATCTTGAGTGAATGAATGCCATACAAAATTGAGTATCAAAAGAGCCTCCATCTTGGTGAATCTACCAGAAACTTCCACCGAAATCTGTGTGTGTTTGTTCGATCGCTCAACAATAAACCGCTAAACCGCACCTCCCAACCTAGCCACGCTACAACCTAGCATGCTAACCAACTTAAATAGATCGTGACTCCAATTTTTCACAACTCTTTTGTGTTGTAGGGGTGCAATGCTGAGAATCGACCACCAAAGTCCATGTAATCTGGATCCATCGATGACTCCCAACCAATCAAGGCTTAGGCATCAAGTCATAAGGGTCTTCTTCGACCACTCGACTTCAAGTTTCACCCCGCACTAATTATTTCGAGACTCAAAGACTCCACAACTTGCTCAACTCCACCTATCCACCCATGTAGTGAGCACTAAGTCGGTGGCTCCAAACCAGTTAGCTTAGGGCACCAGGCTTTAAAGGCTTTCGCCATATACCCCATGGACCGTGCTCGGGTTTCAAGGTAAAGCGTTGCAATTTTTCTTCTTTTTCTTTTTCTTTTCTTTTATTTTGGAAGACACATTGACCTTCTATTCATGGGGGTCCTTAACCTATTACAGGTGGTCAACGAAACTAGGGTAGGTTTTACAATGTTTAGGAGGTAGGCAGTTTTTCAGCCTATTGTTGAAACCTGATGTGCACAGTGTGTGGTTAGCTAGAGGTGGAAGAAAAAGGTCGAAAACAATAAGGATTCAACTAATCATCCACTCAACTAGGCATGGAATCAATCTAACATCAATAGAATTGGACAATGTGAGACCCCGGATAAAGTAAAATGATAGACATGGGTTGCAAACCTGGGAATTTCTCTAGATCTCGAATGACGACGCGGGTCATACCTTTGAGTTCGTCTCTCGAAATCTAGGTACACAGTCAAATTTCGTCGAATTCCAAGAAGGTTGGAAATGCACGTATTTCGAGACAAACGGACGAATGAGAGAGTGACACGTGGCATAAAGATGCATGCCATATGGCACCTGAGGAGAGGACACTTGGCACTTAAGTGGAAGCCAAGAGTCACACTTCTATCTTGCATAAGAGGCCAGTGGTGGTGCAAGCATGAATGACATGTGAATGCTATGTCATGAGGGAGAGAAGGAAGAGGTTCTACACCTAGATACATTCTCCACCTAAAGCAATTTGTTCGATGGGGAGGAGGAGAGAAAAAGGGAAAAGAAAGAAACCGCCAGCTTCCGATTAACAAACATAAGAGTTGCAACAAAGGAACTGATCTCGCACTTCGAGAGGTAGGATTCTCCAAGCTGGTTAGTCTTTGTTTAAGAGCCATGAAAATGGTCATGCAGGGCTAGCCCGAGGCAGTTGGTTTAAAGAATACTCTATAGAAATTTGTTGGTCGAGACCTAATTGGTCTGTAGTTTACAATCGCAGCTTCGGAACTTATTGTTGTACCGTAGTTTGGGACCCGAACAAGATGATCTTGGCTGTGTACTCGTGCATGCCGCTTTATGAGTTCGGGAGATTGAAATCCACCTCAGGTGTTATTTCTCACAATAACATGATTGTGTGAGAAAACGAAGTTAATATATCCATGCTCGTTATATATATTGGGCTATGATGCTTGGTGAAGCATGTATTATGAGTGTTGCATGGTTTCCATCATGCATGTAACATGAGATTATGCAAAGACATTATCATCGCACGTGCACCCGGTCATCGCGTGAATCAAAAGAGGATGAATAAAATGGGTATTCGAGGGTTGTCCAATAACATGATTCAGAATATCTAACAAATTATATCTGAGGTTTTTCCCAATGAACTCTATCGAGGTTGTCCAATAAGGGTTCTCTGAGATGGCCCAAAGGGTTCGATAATTCTGGAGGTCATTCAAAGGGTTTACTATTCCTGAGGGTTGTCAAAGTGTGTAAAATATTCGAGGGTCAGTCTGACATCAAAAGGTTGTTCAAGGGGGTTTCAAAACAAAAAGCTTTTTGTTTCAACTAGTTTTCATACATGGCAAATTGCAAGTATGAGAGTCATGAGGATCGTATGAGTATAGACATTCATATAGAGATATGCATATTTTATATGAATGTGTGTGAATGATTTTATGGATTATGCACGCATGCACTTAGGTGGGAGTAGCCCTTGTAAGAGATTTTCATCGAGCATAGTCACCCCGTTGTGGGAAAAATAAATATTTTCGTGTACCTGAGGTACACCAAGAAAAGGCACTTCATGAGGTCTTAGTTGAGAGATAAGATCTAAGATGGCTTATCAGGTGTCCTTTTGTAAACTTTTCTCGGTGTAGGGTAAAACCCGCTTTTGTTTTAAACTCGAATCATGTCAAAGTTTTGTACTTAGATGTAAATAAATTGTAATTAAAATCAGATTATATGTTTAATACAATTTGGTAAGGGCTGTTTCTTGCCTTGAGGGGATGTTTGGTTGTGCATGAACCATAGGAAGTCGCTTTATTTCGATCCTATGTATTAGCCGAACTTTAAGACTGATTTTTGTTGAGAAGTAAAGAGAATTTTGCCCTTTTTCCTTCTGCTAAGCTGTAGCCCCATCAGTAAGCTTGATGTAGGCTTTCGAATCACCCAAATCGACCTCAGCCCAAGCATGGCCTTTTAATTCTAAGGGTCTGAGAGGATGAGTCGCGGGCCGAGCTCTTTCCGGCCGAAATGACTTTAGGCGTAGTTGCGGTTTCCGTGGTGAGTTGACCTCTTTGGCTGGATGAGCTGACCTCTTTGGCTGAATGAGCTGACCTCTTTGGGAAGAGCTGAGCTCTCCTAGGTGAGCTGACCTCTTTGGCCGACGAGCCGACTCTCTCGCGCAGATGAGCCTCTCGATGAGTCGACCTTCTTCGGGTCGGGACGATCACCTCTTCGCCGAAAGTGAGTGCAAACCTATCTATGTTTTGAGTTCATTTCATGCTATTTTGCATTTTATATCCATATTCATAAACTCATAAATTTCCTCTAAACTTGTTTTTAGGATTATTGATGAAAACAAGTGATTCGCAAGAAATGAGCAATATATTTCTAAAAGAAGAGTCAACCGAGAGTCCGTAGCGCACCACCTGGAAGATAAATTTTTATTTACCATCTGAACATCAATGGTTCAAATTCCTCATGGATGCATTCTACATTCAAAGAGCTTAACGAGTACTACACGCCCAAACTGAGTTAAATGAAGCAGTTATGGCCCCGACAAGTCGAGAAGAAAGTCGCTGCTGTCCGTAAACTTAGTCACGACCAGAAATTGTGTTGCAACTGTAAACCTTGGTCACTTACTAGAAATTGTGTCATGACTCAGAAACTTGGTCACACCTAAAAAAATTGTGCCGAATTAATTTGCCGCTTTGTGACCAAAAACGCGGAGAAACCTAAAAAAGGCCTAAAATTGATATTTCAATTCCAATTTCCAAGCCCATTTCACTCTAGACCATATATATACTGCTTTTTAGGTAAAGTGGCAATGGAAGATTGAGAGCTCTCTGCTGGGTTTTTCTCTAGACTCACTCTATTTTTCCAGTTTTTCTGTAGATTTTGATTTGTTTTAGATTTTAGAGTAGTTTTAGAGCATATTTTTATTTCTATTGAAGAGATTTCGGTGTTGTATAACAGAGATTCAGATTTCACTAAGGTTCAGACAAATATTGAAGCTAAAAATCTGGATTTTCTCTCTCATGGGTTTTCTCTCTAAACTCGCCCCATTTTCTTAGTTTTTTGGCGCATATTTTTATTTTTAATAGATCTTAGAGTAGTTTTGTTAAATTCTTATTTCTATTGAAGAGATTTCGTCGTACTAAGATATTCATAATTTATTTACTATCGAGGCGAAGATTTAAGCTCAAACTGATTTTCTTCTTGTCTCTTTGATTTCTTCTTCATTTTCTTACTTTTGTTTGATCAAGATGATTGTAATCCAATGGAACATTAAACACCCTGTGGGTGCGGGGATTAATTTTTGAACATTCGTGATTTGCGCTTTCTCGCTATTTTGTGGGTTTGAATAATTCGAATTTATATAATTGGTAATCGTTTTATAATGAATTGTCTGAATATTAGTAGTTTATACCCAAAAAGAGTTGTATCTTTGCTCGATTTCAGGAGGCCCTCTCGAGTGACACAGTAGATGGAGGCATTCATAAGAGTAAGAGCTGTGAACTTCAGGGTATGTTAGACTAATATCTTGGAACTAATTAACTTGAAAAAAATTACTTTGATAGATCACTAATTTACTCATGGTGTGAGGGATTAATTAGATGATGTATTAATTTAGTTGATCGAGGTTTCTCCTTAGTCTGATAAAAGGATCTTCGATCCTGTTAGCAAAGATCTAATCAAGGAGATAGAAAATTTTATTGATTTGAAGGACGAGATACCAATTACATCGGGAGAAGGCTCGCATTTTCCCGTCTATGGGGCAGAATCTTCTTAGTCCCGAGAAATGGTTATGAAGTATTGAAAAAGAAAACAATCTAATCTTAAAGAGTGCTAAATTTCTGTAAAGTAGCTATTTAGACCCATTTGTCTCCAAAAGGAATATGGTGTGTTAGATAGTGAAATGTATAGTGCCAGAGAAACTCTAGCTATGCTACAATCGCTTCGTATAAATCTAGCATGCAACTTACAATTGTTGTGCTTTCAAGGAAATGCAAACTGCTTGTGAATAGTTATCTCCCATCCCTGACTCTCTTCATACCTTTAGAATTAAGTAGTTGTTTATTTTGGTAGATTTTTGTGGATTAGTTTTAAATCAGTTTTTGTTTCAATTAAATTGATTTTATTTCTCAAATCCTATTTAACGCCTAAATAGTGAAGGTCTTTGTAAACTAGGGTGATCAAATTCCAATTGGGAGAACCTCCAATCCTCGTGGTACGATATCCGTAATTCTAGAGTCCACTTTATTACTCAGATGACTGTGCACCCATGGAAGGGGCCGAGTGTCGTGCTACTTTTTCATTTCAATTCGAAATACTTACTTTTGTTTCAAATCAGTTTTCGAGTATTACCACATCTACCCTTGACCATATTCTTTCACATATACATTATTCGGGTCTTTACAAGTTTTCGCGCCGTTGTCGGATTCAGCTATTCACTTGCCTCATCGGGAAGTTGACATTTTGAAGAAATCGTGTAATTTGCCAATTTAGGCAATTTTTATTTTTATTTTTATTATTTTGGTTGTGATTTGTTTCTTAGTTAATTTTTTTATTAGTATTTTGTACTTTATTTTCTTTTTTTTTTTTGTTTTTCTTTTTTGTATTTGTTGGTACTTAGGGAGGAACATTCAATGTAAGATAGATATGCTCTCCATATAAGCTGCTTGAACTACTTCTTCATAAATCGGGACTAAAGAATCTACAATGACTCACCATGGAACAAGGAGTATTGCCTTATCAAGGGAGTTCAAATCCTACATTTCAGAGGAAGAAGAGTTGTCTCCTATTAAGAAGCATATTTTTATCTACATGGAAGGGAACAAGAAGATGATTAATTTGCATGAGCAGAAATTTCCAGATTTAAATGCCTTCCAAGTCAACACTAGTGCTAGATTGAAAAATGTAGAAGCTCAAATAGGACACTTAGTCCAAGCATTCAAGGAAAATTTCTCTAGAACCTCTCCTAGTAACACTTTGCCAAATCCCAATGAATGCATTTATACTCCTTGAGCAAGGTGCGAATTTCCTATCCTCAAACTGCGGGTGTTAAGGTGAAAATGAGCTAGAAATTGAGAACAAGGCACTCCTAAACAACTTAGATGATGAAGAGTCATTATTGGATAAAAACTAAATTTTGAAGAAGTAAGTCAAGTAATGGCTATTGAAACAAGCTTTGCGAAGATTGACACATTTACCTTCCCCATGGATTTTCAGAACTCAAGCATTGAAGGGGATCTACAAAATTTCATATACTAAGAAGACCACTTTTCCTCAAGCTGCATGGATTGACACCAACAAGGGGAGCTCACCTTGCTTGTGGGTGAGGAGAAAGCAAAGTTCAATCTTCACCAACCATTACCTTTGACGGATAAGAAAGAGCCATGCAAAATTCTGGGTGCCTTTTGCTCAACTGTACAAGTAATGTTCACGTTCCTCTTAAGTACAATGTGTTTACATCTACATCACATAGAGGGACTATTGAAGAAATTGTAGCTGAACCACCCAACCATAATTAAAGGATTTTGAGTTTCTTTTCCCTCTTCAAAGTCCGAAAGAAAACATCCTTGAAGCTGAATGGGATTATGAAGAGGAAGTGATTTCAAGATGAATGATTTGTCAAATGGAAGCACTAGTACTTTTCCAATGAGTCTAGCTGGACTCTAAAACGGAGCAGCTTTTCTTGGGAGGCAACTCTAAGCTAAGTAATATGATTCTATCCATCTCTTTTCTTTTTCTATTTTTTTTTAATTATTTTATTTGCTACTGTTTTTTTTTTTTTTTTACTGTTGGGATGAAAATTCCAACAGTGTTTTAACTTTGTTGTTAGTGTTTTCAAAATAAGGTAAGTTGGAAGCTCAACATGTTCTCATGACTAGTTTACAAGAGCGAAGGCAAGAAGTTGGAAAGTGGTTGATGTAATTATAGTGCTTGAAGTGTGAAAAAAAAATGGAGTGGAGATGTTCATCAAATTTTAGGTTTTTGAGATGAAATGAACCAAATTGAACTGAAATATAAAGTTAGAAGGTTCATGATCATGCTTGAGGAGAATTGAAGACAAGAGATGAGTTTAAGAATGAATGAAAGCATTAAGGGTTGCTATTGGAGGAATTTTGAGAGAATATATAAGCATGAAGGACTTTTGAAGGATAGCAAGTGATATGGGCAAGAGACAAAGCAAGGAGAACCTAAGGAGTCAAGAAATAATCACACTGGACAACATTGAACATTCTGATTTTTCTATATTGATTGAGGCTCCAAATGGTTCACCTCAGCCCATGAGCACATTCTACATTGAAAGAGCTTTCCAATGAGCCATAACACATCTAATTCCGAGCTAAAATGAAGGAGATATGAGTATAACAAGTTGATAGTAAACAGGTGCTGAAAGTGCACTGCTGACGTGACTAGCACCAGCAATCACAAAACAGGCTTTAACCCTTTAAAACCCATTTTTCTTCTTCCTACTTTATACTCTATCTTGCCATACTCTTTCCCTCCAACCCTTGGAACTTCTAACCACTTTCAAATTCATCTCCCATCTACTCAAATCCTAAATCACATTCCTCCCCAATCCATCTCCATCATCTCCAAGCTTCAAAACCCATCACAAACCCACAAAATTACCATTATTGAACTCCAATTTTCCATCCATCATTCCAAGCATGAAAGAGGAGTTGCAATGGAAGAAAATTTTGTGCTTGGCTGTTTGTTTTTGGGTTCTTTGTGGATCATTGTTGATTGTGGAGTGATTTGGTATGTATTGAAGGAGGTTTGAAGAATCAAACTCACAATTGCCGAAGGAAGTCAGCACACCAAGTGTTTGAGAAAATGCCAAAGCCACTTTCATGGCTCCAAAGAAGCAAAAGAGTGTATCAAGGGGAGTACACCAACAAGTCAATGTCTGAAAATCATCAAGGTTTCTATTAAAAGTGGCAAGACTACAAAGGTGTATTCACTTTCCCAACTCTCTTATTACCCTTTACTTTATTGCTTCCTTTGCTCATTGCTAGACATTTAGGACAATGTTCATCTCAAAGTTCGGGGTGCTTATTTGGTTAGTTTATCATGTCACACCCCACATGTTGCAAATGACAACTTTGAGGATGAAATTTTATGGTGCTTTTCTAGATAATGACTTTGTTTGATGCTTCCTAACTTACATCTTAGTTTGGTATTTTTTTTTTAGTTAGAGTTTATTGTTAATCAGTTTATTTAGAGTTGTTATGATTTCAATAAGGACCATAAATGAACCCTTACATATGGACAATATTAGAGATGGCAGGACTTAATGCTTAATGAGTTATCTCTTTAATAGGCTATTTAGTCATTGGTTTCTAAAATCCATGCACATGGTCACTAAGTACTTTGAAAAGCAGTTTTGCTTCGGGTTAGAGAAGGTTTATGAGAATCCATCTAATTTTGATCTCCATAGGTTCTAGAACTTGTTCTATTATCGCTGAGGCGAAATCCTAGGCAACACAACAATTGAGAAATGATATAGCCATCCTTGGAAAGATTGTGCCTTCAAGCTAACCTTTTAATATGCATATACATATTCCTCTAGTACCAAGATGTCGAGCCTTGAAGAGCCAAAATTCTGTTTATAAAAACCAAGTTTGCCAACCTTCCTATACATAACTATCCCTCATCAAAGAACTAAACTCACCCATAACATGAGGATTTGAAACATAATTGAGAAATGTAAGAGAGCAGCTTAGGAGTTATTTTTCCCTAGAAAATAACTCCAAATCAAGTTGAAATGAGTTGTTGGAAATCAAAAGAGGTCAAAAAAAAAAAAACAAACATATAAAGTGTAAAAGAAGCAAAATACAATAAAAGTCAAGGAGAGTGAGTCTAGCCCGTAGGGCCTTCTTCCTTAGAGCAAGTAAATCTTAAGGGGTGTCTCAACACCTGGTACCCTAAGGCCAACTGGTCTGGGAGCTACTGATTTAAAGCTCGCTAAGGGTTGGTAGAAAGCTTAAGGGGGTTTTGACATTGCACCACTCTAATAACCTTGTCTTGAAGAAAAGGCTTCTTCGTGTTTGTTGAAAGAATGTAATTTGTGCGCAAAGGTGATCTCGAGGAGTATGGAAGGATGCACCTAAATAGATTTCCTGGGGTGTTTGAGAGTGTATGCTGATGGTAAGAATCGTAGATGGAGTAAGAGTCACAATGCGCAAAATATGTATGTTGCAAGTTTTAACCTAAATGACTAATTAACCAATTTCTACTCCAAGCCTTACATTACAAGCTTATAAAGACCTACTTGATTCGAGTCAGGTGTGCCTACATTAGTGGAGAGTGATAAGAACAAATAAGCCTATGGAACCTAAATAAATTATCTTAGGAGATTCAGACTTATCTCAATTCTCATAAACTCATCTAGCTTGCAATTGTTTGGATAGGGGAAGACCACACACACACACACTAGTGAGAACCATGATCTAAATTTGTCTATTATGAGATTAATTCACTATTAAAATGAATACATTATCTTGATCATATTCTCATATTCGTAAGGGCAATTCTTGAGACACATATCACATACCCTTGCAAAGCTTGATTATTACTCAGTTTTGCTGCTAAATAAAAAGGGTGAAACGAACTATTCTCTTTCCATTGCTCGGGGGACAAGCAACTTCTTTTCTTTGCTCGAGACAAGCAAAACTTCAAGTTTGGGGTGTTTCATATGCAAACTCATCTATGTTTTGAGTTCATTTCACATGCTATTTTGTGCATTTTATATCCATATTCATGTAAAACTCATAAAATTTCCTCTAAACTTGGTTTTTTTAGGATGATTGATGAAAAGCAAGTGATTTGGCAAGAAATGAGCAATATATTTCCAAAAGAAGAGTCAACCAAGAGTCTCACAGCGCGCCACTGGGAAGATAAATTTTTATTTACCATCTGGAACATCAAATGGTTCAAATTCCCTCATGGTTGCATTCTACATTCAAAGATCTTTCCAATGAGTACCCACACGCCCAAATCCGAGTTAAAATGAAGAAGTTATGGCCTCGACAAGTTGGAGAAGAAAACAATCAGTAGTCCATAAACTTAGTCGCGACTCAAAAATCAGAGCCATGAAGAGAAAATCCTCGGGTCGCGACGCAAAAAAAATCAGGAAACTGGGCTTGTCGCTTTGCGACCAAAAACGTGGGAGAAACCTAAAAAAGGCCGAAAATTGATATGTTGACCTAATTTCAAGCCCATTTCACCCTAGCACCATATATACTGCTTTTTTTAGGTAAAGAGGGCAATGGGAAGATTGAGAGCCTCTCATGGGGTTTCTCTCTCTCTAGACGCCCATTTTTCCGCTTTTCGTAGATTTTGATTTGTTTTAGATTTTAGAGAAGTTTTAGAGCATATTTTATTTCTAATAAGAGATTTCGCCAGATAATAGAGATCTGGGATTCAAGGTTCGCATAGATTGAAGCTAAAAACTGATTTTCTCTCTCTCATGGGTTTTTCTCTCTCTCTAAACCGCCAATTTTCTTAGTTTTTGTCGTGATATTTTTATTTTTAATAGATCTTAGAGTAGTTTTAGAGCAGAGATTTTTATTTCTATTGAAGAGATTTCTCGGTGTCAGACTAAGATATTCAATTTATTTACTATCGAGGCTAAGATTTAAGCTCAAATCTGGATTTTTCTCTTCTTGCCTCTTGATTTCTTTCTTTATTTTCTTACTTTTTGTTTGATTGGTGATGATTGGAATCAAGTAATGGAACATTAAACACCCTCTAGAGGTGGGGATTAATTGTTGAACATTCAGATTTTGCGCCGCTTATTTTGTGGGTTTGAATACTCGAATTTATATAATCGGGTAATCGCTCTTATAATAAACTGCTTGGAATATTAGTACTTATACCCAAAAAGAGCCGTTTTTTGCTCGATTTCCAAGAGGCCCTCTGAAAGATAATGTAGATGGAGATTCCCGAGAGTAAAGAGAGCAAGAACTTAGGGTATGTTATACTAATATCTTGGAACTAATGAACTCTTAAAAAATTACTTTGATAGATCACTAATTTACTCACAGGTGAGGGATTACACTAGATGATGTATCAATTTAGTTGATCGTAGGTTTCTCCTTAGTCTCGATAAAAAGGATTTGATCCCGTGTTAGCAAAGATTCAATCAAGGAGATAGAAAATTTATTAGATTTGAAGGGACGATAATTAACATTGAGAAGGCTTGCATTTTCCTCGTCGCACTGGGCAAGAATTCTTCATCTCAGAAATGGTTGTGAAGTATTGAAAAGAAACAATCAAATCTTAAAAGTGCCAAATTTCACAAGTAGTTATTTAATCGATTTGTCCCGAAAAGGAATATGGTGTGTTAGATAGTGAAATGTATAGTCAGGAGAAACTCTAGCTATACTCTAACGTCTCTGGGACAAATCTAGCATTCAACTTACAATTGTCAAGCTTTCTCAAGGAATGCAACCTGCTTTGTGAATAATTATCCCCATCCCTAGTGACTTCTTCATACCTTTTAGATTAAGTAGTTGTTTATTTGGTAGATTTTTAGATTAGTTTTAAATCGGGCTTTTGTTTCAATTAAATTGATTTATTCCACATCCTATTTGATCGCCTAAATAAGGAAGAGCCCCTTGTGACCTGGATGATCAAATTCCCAATTAGGAGAACTCCAATCCTCGGGTACGATATCCGGACTCCTAGAGTCCACTCTATTACTTATATGACCCGTGCACTCGCTTTAAAAAGGGGTTAAGTGTTGGTAATACTTTCATTTCAATTTCGAAAGACACCCATTGCTTTCAAATCGCTGAGTATTTAACACATCTTCAATTCCTCGACCATATTTTCACATATACATTATTTGGTCTTTACACCGAGCTCAGCAGGGATGAGCTTTGTGTGGTCGAGCCTCGCAGTGGATGAGCCGTGGCAGGTGTGGCCGAGCCTCAACAAAGGATGAGTCAGTGGTGTGGCCGAGCCGCAGCTGATGAGCCGTAGGCCGCCGAGCCCGCCAGGATGAGCCGGCATGGCCGAGCTTAGCAGGGATGAGCTGTGTATGGCCGAGCTTAGCAGGGATGAGCTGTGTATGGCCGAGCTCGCCAGGATGAAATGTGTGTAGCCAACCCCGCCAGGATGAGCCGTGGTGAGGCCGAGCTGACCTCCTTGGTCGGGTTTCCATGGTCGAGCTCGCCAGTGGAATGAGCTCTCACAGGCTAACTCTGACGCACCATAACTTCTCGGTCCGGGTTCGCCGGCTGTTCAGACTCTGCGGTGCCTCTCTGGAGTCTAGAATCTAAATATTCCTGTGGAGTAAGGTATTTGGTTCCCACATAAGCTGTGAAAAGTTGAACATTGCACTAAGTGCACTAATTACTAGAGTCTTGGATGAGAGGTACTGTTATGTGTCAATGCGTGATAATTGAGTGACACGTGAGTATGCGTGAATGAGGATATTATATAGCTTGTTGTAGGATGCCTGTGGAAAAAAAGACCCTGATTCGGGGGTGTCACAAACAGCCAATTTTTAAACTACAAAAGCTGTTATAATATAAAAATTGGTGCAAATGGTCCAATTTTTTTGAAAAAGTAAGTTGTATAGTATAATAGCTTCACAAAAAGGAAAACCAACAAACCATCAACATCACAAAACGGGCTTCGCTTCAAAATAAAACAAAAAACATAATAAAGCCACTTCCCTTCCCAGTCTCCCCAACCGAATGTCTCATTGTCCGCAAATGGGCCTCGAATTTTGAAAGCTGTGGTACAAAGTGCTACCTCCTTGATGAGATGTGCTTATTTTTGGACAGGATACTTTTCAAGCTTTTCATCTAGACCTTATTCACTCCATTTGAGCTTCAAATAAACAAGTTAGGAGAAGAAAAGAGAGGAAAAAAATGACTAGTTGGATCATTTTTAAAATTACACATTTGTAATAATTTCAAAAGTGTTCTTTCTGGCCATATTTGGATTCTACACTTTCTGAGCTTTCCAACGGTACCAAAATTACCCAAAACGGAGTTCGAATGAAAAAATATGGTCAAACAAAATCACGCTAAATCAAAGTGTGTTATGAATTTATATATATATATATATATATATATATATATATATATATATATATATATATATATATATATATATATATATCATAAAGACAAATAGTGAATAGTGCAGCCGTGGATATAAAAGACAAAAGATGAACAGCGCAGAAACACTCAAAAAAGTGAACCCGACAAGGAGGGTCAGAAATTCGAACCCGAATAGAGGTTAATGGGGGCCTCTCAGCACGGCTAAATTCTTCTGTTCACCATCTGCACCTCCTGTTGCAAAAATGAACATAAGAAATTTTTAAAATGCAAAATGAAAAATTAAGCTAAAAACAAATATTAACTAAAAATTAGAGAAAATTTAAAAAGAAAAAACTAAAGAAATCAAAATAAAATAAAATAAGACAAGCAAAATGAAAACAAAAGTGGGGAGATCAGATTTCACTTCGCCCCTCTCCCTTCAAAACCGCCTTCAACCCTTGAGGTCACAACTGGGAGGAGCTTGTAGAAATGCCAAGGTCCAGGTGCTCCATGTCTGAACCAGCACCCGAACCATCCCTTATGCCATGCAAAGGTGGGCAAATGCTAAGCCTGATGTAAAGGGCAAAGGTCTCTAACATTGGCCACTAATTTCTCGATGTTTTCGCACTTGAAAGTAAAGGATGAACCGGCATTTGCTTCAGGAGCAGGAGTTTTGGGGTGTGGATTGTGCCAAGCAGTGAAGGTGGTATTCACTTGTCAAGAAAGGGTGTCGCTTAGCAATGGGTCATGGTGGCTTTGGCAAGTGGGCTCGGGGCCTTCCATTTCTTCCTTTTCCAATATCCTCTCACAAAGATTAGAGAGGTTTCTTCTTCTTTCTCCCATGTACAAACAATGTAAACTGCTATTCGAGGATTCAAAATTTCTATTAGCCCTTCAGAAGTTGCCGTTGAGACTACCCTCTACCATGGTGTCACCTGCGCACTCTCCTCCGACTCTCTTCCTCTTGATGAATGTGCCGGGCCGGGTGAGTCTCAATGCAGTTCTATAGAACGCCAAATTTCGATCAATTTCACTTTGAAATCCATCAATTCTTGTCTAGAAAGCTCTCCAATCGGTCAATTTCCGCTTCTCCATGATGTTAATTTTTTATCGGGCCCTGACATTCAAAAGCTTTCCGCTCCTTTCTATAAAAGTATCCACCAATTTGCTCAAGTTCATTATCGTTTCCTCAACCAAAGAGGATAATCAGGTGGTTGAGGAGTCAAGCATAATATGGTGAAGGTGAGGTGTATACTACAGGTCCCGATTCCATGAGGAATTTGTGTGGTTCCTCCAACTAGGTCAGAAGCATTTTCATATGGTGCATTTGGGGAAACTACGAGAGGGAAAAACCCATCCATGGAGGGTTTCATAACCCTCATGGACATATATACACCATGGTTTCTCTCCACGTGGTATCGATCAGACGCTTCTCCTCTGTGTTCCATTTGATCACACCAAATTCAAGAGCATGTTAAGTGGGAAAATTGGCTTTGATCAACCTGCCTTTGAAATCCCTTACCCACTGAAACGTGTTCTCCCGTATAAATAAATGCAAACACCAAACAAGGGAAAAAAGGAAAACATTTCTACCAAAAAAAGGTAATGTTAACTAAAAATTAATGCAGTGAAAAATCGCAAACTTCCAGAAACTCAAACAGAAAATAAAAGAAAATTCACCAGTGCTTGTGATGAGGATCACAAGTGTTCCACCTGTCAATGCACTTAGCACCATCCCCTAGCACGCCATTCTACCTCGCGCTACGCAGGTGTATTCTGAATCAACAAATTTATATCCTAAATTCGTTGTCAGAGCAAGAAAGAATGGGCAGATGCTGGCTCTGTGGTCGAACACAGCTGGATGGGTTTTCTTCATACAAATTGATTTGCAAGTGATTCCAAATGGTGAATTTAAGCTCGATTTTAAGGTTTGATGAAAACAGTGGGATTTTGGTAAAAACAAGAGGCGGTGGTTTACAGCTAAAATAAAATGAAGAAAAATAAGAAAAATAACTCAAGCATCATTACTGGCTCGAGGTCCTAAGGCAATCAGAGGTCCTCGCTCATTTCCTCAAGGCTGGGGAGGATGACTCAGAGTCATTTCCCAAACCGGATCTTCTTTTAGCTTTTAAAACTAAACCCTAAAATTATTATCCTTTTGAAAAGTAGCATTTACTGAGCATAAATGTTCCCTGCAGTGAATACCCGTCCCCTAATCTACCCTACAGTGACTCATAGAAGACAACTAACCGAATCTTAGTGGATCTAGCAATAAGCATCCACGAACTCCAAAAAAGAATGCCAACACCGGTCAATCAAGGCATCTCAAGAGGATTCCCAACTCTATATCAAGGATTAAAACCTAAATGCTCAAATCAAGCCATAAAAACAAAGGGAACCAAAAGTTTACCTTAAAACCGTTGCCCAGTAGCCCTCCTCTTCAAGGAGAAAAGCGGTCTAGCCAACCATCCTCCGAGTTGTTATCCTCAGGGTGTTTGGTAGCCAAGAAAGGGAGAGAAAAATGAGAGAAAGTGGAGAGAAAGTGCAAAAATAGGGAGAGCTGAAAGCTTCTCCCATCAAATTTTTTGATTGATTGAAAAGTTTGTACATACTGAGGCTTATATATGCTCAAAACAAGGGAAAATTACAAAAAAAACCAAGATCGGAAGGTATTAGAAGGGACAAAATGGGAAGAAACAAAAATCAGAATAAAACATGAAAGCCAAAACAAAGGAACAAAGGGTCGCAGGAGACATGAACAAAGGCTCTCGTAGGGATGAACAAGGCAGGCGTTGGAGCGATTCCCAGCGCTCCATTTTTCTTCACTTTCGCTTCTTCTTCCTTTGAACATGATCTACAACGGCGAGTTCAACTCGTTCTTCGTGTTTGAATTGACTTGATAATTTTGGCCCACCACAAAACTGCAAAATTTGCCACAAAATGCGATCAGTAGAATAGCAGGGACCTTAATGTGCAAATCGAGTTAATTACGTTGATTAGTACACAAAGAGTGCTCAAAACCTGTAATAAACAGGGTTCAAAATAGCACTTTTTGAGCACTAATCAATTTTCAACATGCTGATGTGGGCACTCAATAAATTCAGGTATTACATGATGGTTTGTTTTCAAGTTACAACTACCCATATCAAATTGAGGTGTAGTTGGTACAATTTCCGAAAGCTTTGCTGCAAACATCACCTCAAACTGCAGCCTTGTCTTTCTTTGATGCCTACAAATCTCGTGACAGAGATGATCAACCACAAGGAGAAATAATCGCCGATGCATGTAATGTTTCCTTTACCATGTACTGACCGCTATATTCGTGGAGTTCTAATGCCCTGTGTAAGTATATCATCGCTCCCATAATAACTTTGACCAGTTTGCTGAGAATCCTTCAAGAGCTCATCCTACAAATAAAAATACAAATTACCTTAAGTTATGTTCCAATTAGGTAAACAAGTAGTTTTTGTCTAAACATACTAAGTTTAGGTTTTAAATAAGAACCTACAATCTTTTCCACAACGGGTATAACAACTTCATCATAGTTTCCATCTTTCCTTTCCCTTGCTTTTTTCCGCAAAGTGCTTCTATCAATACTTTCAGTACACCAAGATGTCACCATCTATGAGAATTATACAATTGACATCATATATAGTTAGTTTTTTTTGATAAATTGTTTATGGAGTAATGATTGAAGAAATATAAATATCAAAAAGCCATTATTTCCACATTTATGAATTCTTAGAAAACTGTAAGTTAATATCTATTAACTTGCCAAATCTTCCTCTAGTCTTGCATATCCTTTTCTACTTAAATGGTGATTGTACGCATATTTCTTCCTTCTCTCTTTCTAAACTTTCCTAAATTCTTGCAATTTATAAATAAGATTTAATAACTACATTTCACTAAGGCGATTAATGAATTTAATTCTTTACATGTTAATGGAAGTAGCATGGTTTAATGGTTTTACTTGAAATGCATTAGAGAGCCTATCTTTGATAAAGATATTCCAATTTTCATCCTCAATGAAACTATATTCAACTGGAGGTTTCTTCAGCATTTCTGGCTTATCTTTGAAAGGGATGATGTGATTCACAGTCAAGTGGTTCTTAAATGTTCGAAAACTTCTTCCTATTGTTCGCATACAATTTCACCTACTTCTTTTATCCAATGTAAAAGAAGTCTACAAATTATTACAAAATTATTAGTATCTTTATCTTTCAACGAATAAAATATATTAGCAATATTCTTTTAGAGTATAAATAGGTTACCTCAATTGAATCCCACAATATTTCCTTTAATTGAATAGGAACATCTCGCGCCTTTTATATCTAATAGGCACCATTTTCCTTACAATACAATTCCAAGAAACTTCAGGAGATGCACATGTTATCAACAACAAAAATCCCATCTTGGTTGTACTTGATGAGAAGCTACCTTTGCTCTGTCTAATGACCATTGCTTTTCAAGTCATTCCTCGAGACTTCCTCTTTATAGGTTTTTGCCCATCATCCGCATCCATACCTATAAGCAATGAAAATTAAGTTACATTAAAATTAGTGTGAAGAAGAATGGAGGAACCAAAAGGAAAAAAATGTTGAAATAACTTTTTCTTTGTCCTCGAACATTGTGATATCTCTATAAAAGAACGTTAAGCTCTAAACCATTTAAGAGAACAATTATAGTAAACTAGATGAAGGAGACTTACTATAAAACAATCCAAAGTAAATATAAAACATTAAATATCCATCCATATGCAATAACCATCCATACAAACATACATGAAAACACATAAATAAATTGACAAAATGGAGTTTGGATGCGTTACCATTCATAAATATATTCTATTACATCATTAGCAAAATCGTAAATTGAATCACATGGAAGACGTTTTCAATCCAAATCCTTCACTATCTTCCTCATACATATGGTCGAGAGTCATCCATATCATCAAAATGAATATATTTTTAAATTGCACTAATGAAGATGATGTTAAGCTGGAACTTATAAGGACATCAACACCCTTCTTATGTAAGAAGTCTTTTCAGGATAGACGACAGCATCTTGGCCAAGTCGTCTCGGAGACATAGAAAACCCAAGCTGAGCCAGATGCTAAAAATGAATGAATCTGATTTATACGCCACCTTTGTCAAATCAACCAATGTAAAACCAAGTTCATCATCTTTAATGCCATTATTATTGTCAGCCTAGTCACACTTGAAAACTGGAATCCTAAACTTGGTGTAATCAAGATCCCAAATCTCAGTAATAATCCCATAAAAACATAGCTCACCAAATTTTCGATTCTTATCCTTTGCACTTTCAATTTCCAGATTGTCGATGCTACACAAATACTAACTCCACTGTTTTGTGTTGTAGCGTGAATCATCTCTGCCTTGTATGGTAACGACACCCATTAACTGTATATCCATTGCTCGACACATAAAGGCTAGTGCACATGTGCTATCCACTTAAGGGTTTCAGCTACAGGTTCTTGATTAACAATGTCAACATCAACCTACACAAATTTCTTATTGTTGTTAATTATTTTAATTTATAATATTAAAAAATATGATTAATATGACAAATATTCAATACCTTTCCTCAACCAATATAAAGTGCGCTCTATGCTCATCTTCAGAGCTACTTTCTTTGGTTTTTAACACGAGGATTTTGCATTTTGAATCACGCTACGTGTTTCTACAAATCACATATAACTGTTATTTAATATTGTAAATTTATAAAAAAAATAATAGAATAAAACACAAATGGGTGGTCGTTACTTAAAATAAGGTTTCACAATATAGTTGTATTCTCCAACACATTATGATGTGCTTGCAACAAAACAATGAGATCAACTTTCATGACAAAACTTCATGGCAGAGGTGTCCCTGTGACGCCCCTATCCCAGGGGTCCCGTTGACAAACCGTCAACCCGCGGAAACCTGTGGATATCGGGTGCCTCGATATCACACTCACATGTCTCTATGGGCGGGAGACCCAACTCGCATGATTTTCTTATAAAACCCATTTCTTCTAAAATTCACAAGAAGCTCATGCAAACTCATACTTTTACATGCCAAAATATATTTAAACTAGATTATTCTAATATATTTTACAAAAAATGCTTCTCAAG